>WBNO01025653.1:190267-218334 GCA_013400575.1 Peucedramus taeniatus | reverse complement strand
TGGTCGCGTGCAGGTGGCCTGCGGCGCGGGTGGGAGCTGGCCGGAGGCGCTGGCGCAGGGCAGGTGCCGGCGTGGTCCCGGCTCCGTGCGCGGGGCTGGGCAGGGGCATGCACCCAAAAGGGTTGAGTCACGGCGGCGGTGGGCAGGCAGCGCTCCACATCCCGCACCGCAAGAGAGCGGTGTCGGTGTCACGCAGGAGGCGCTCACGGATAGAGGGAAAACCAGCTGCTCTCCCCGTTTTGTCTGCTGTTGCTTCCAAAAGTGCTGTCTATGTAACACCTCTGCGGAAGAGCGTTTAATTGGAAACGCTGGCTTGCTCTCCTTATCTGCCATGCAAAGAAGCGTTGCTACAAGAATGAGAGTTAGAGGAAATAAAGTAAGCATACCACCAACTTTTTTTAGTGTAATAACATACTTCAGATCATTTTTCAGTCATAGACCCTGAGCAGGTGAAGATCTTGGTCTATTTGGAGCTTCGTGTTTACAAGGAGGAACTTCCTTCCTGAAGCTTAATGGGAAGCCCTGCTAACAAGCAGGGAAACTTAGTACGGACCTAATTAAATATTGGCAGCAGTTAACTGGGTGTTTATTGATTCTGAGAAACATCAGGCCATCAAGGAAGGCTTCTGTGAGAGAGGAAAAAGCTTCATACAGTGCCAAAGGATATTTGCCCCTAAGTATGAATTCAGCTAAACACATCTTATAAACATCTAAAGTCAGTGCAAAAGTTTCTGTGTGAGAAACAGACATCTTTTCCTAAAAGATTGAACAAATAGTTGTTCTCCAGTTGCTCCTGAAAATTATGGGATTACAGGAGAGTTTATTGTCAAAAAGGGTGAAACAGACTTCTTTCTGCCTAAAAATTAAATAGAGAAATGTCAAGATTTTTGAAGGTGCTAACCTTTTAATTGCCAAAAATAACTAGGCTTTTAAAAATTCACCTCTTACTGAAAGGGGCTTTATGCATTTTGTAAAAATAGTGACTGCATGCACAACCTTGTACATACGTACCATTTTGACTTGCACTCTGGCTGGCAAACTGTGAAAAATACTTCTGCTGTGCTTTGATATTGAAAATGAACCTTAGGTTCATGTCAGATATTTTAATAAAAACCATAATTATTAATATCTTTCACGTGTCTCGTGCAGTAATTTGAAGGATAAGGAACCTCCTCTTGACCATTTTATTGTCCATGATTTGTATAGCTGGCAAAAATCCACTGCCTTTCTGTCACTGAAACATAGCTTCTTGCATATCTATTTGGTTTGTTATATGATTAT
This sequence comes from Peucedramus taeniatus, assembly GCA_013400575.1. NCBI lineage: Eukaryota > Metazoa > Chordata > Aves > Passeriformes > Fringillidae > Peucedramus > Peucedramus taeniatus. The sequence goes on along the minus strand of WBNO01025653.1, from coordinate 217,053 downwards.
AGGTGATGCCAGCCTTTCTAGCCAGAGAGCTAGTCATTAATGGTAAAACTTGAGTTATAAAAGCATGTTTTTTGAAAAAGGAATTCTTTATTACATTCCTTTTTGCCGTAACTCGGCTGGCTAACAAAGGAGATAGAGAACAACTACAAAGATATGGTTTATAGTTTCTGATTCTTGAAGTTTCAAAACATCAAATGTTTATTTTTTATACTACTTCTCAACCTCAATCACATTTTTATTTCTTCCACAGTTGTAATTTCTGTTTTTAAAAGCATCTTCACTGTGACTTTGAATGGCATATTTTCAAAGTAGAAAGTATTATATGCTAAACATTACTTATATAGGTTTTTGAATTTAGTATCTCCATGCTGTCTTCAACTAGCTTCTCATATCACATCCTTTACCTACAATCTTCTAAATTTTTTTACACATTTTTAAATTTTATTTGTGTTTTCAACATGACATCTCAGGGATCCTCCTGTTTTGTATGTTTGCATCAAAAAAACCCATTTTGTATGTTGTTGCCACTTCCTGGTTTCATGCTTTGTTCATCATGCGGATCTGGAAAAAGGTAGTTTTTCCCAAAAGGCATCTGTGTGGAATGTCTGAGACGCACCTTTCCTGCTCAAATAGTTTGATTTTTGTCAGTGGATTCCTTGGAGAGCAGTCTTTTCTTTATTGTGTTCAACTTTGATGCCCTTTGTGAGCATTGTGTCATCTCTCCATTGTTAATCTACTAGTGGGACAGTGGCAAGTGCCTCTGGTCTGTTAAAGCAGAGCTCATTTCTTGTATTTGCAAGGAGGAGGCATTTATTTTCAGCTGGTAGAAAACTGATTACTTTGACCTCCTTCTGAGCCTTCTTCCCATTGCTCATGATTTTTTAGTGGACGACTCATCTATTGGACCAGTGTGACTACTTTTACATCAGTTTTTTGTCTCCATTATTTGTCTTTAACAATCTACAACTGTTGGCTACTGTGCTGTGTTTGGGTGCTCTCTGTGCTCTTCTGTTGCTTTCTGTTTCTAACTAATGTTTGAGTTTTTGATCTTGAGATCGTGGTGTCTGGGGGAAAACAGAGCTTTGCAGGCATTTCTGTAGGTAGTGCAGTTACCTTTTCTCTTACTCCAGGCTCAGGCACAGAGGTATTTACTTGTCTGAAATCATTGCATCTCATGCCTGACTTATAATTTTCTTTTCACATAAGTGCAGGGCTCACTAGATAGCATATTTACTTGGATGGATGCTGAACTGCAGCTGTGCCTCTGCCCTCTCCTCAGGAGTCAAAGGGAGCATGTGTGCCTCTTCCTGGGCACAAAGTGTGCTTGTGTGAAACTGATGGCATGACGAGAAAGAAAAGTTTTATGCCCTCTGAAGTCAGGAGTCATTTCATTTTACAGAGTCATAAAGTAGTGTCACACTGCTTTAGAAGTAAATGCTGTTACTGTTCTGTATGGCAAAATACCCTGTTCCTAGCATTGAGAGTTCTTTGGCAACAAGGGCTTTGGCCCTCTTACCTTCTCATTTTTGTGTCTTGTTTGTTGCTTCAGGACCTTTTTATGGTTGTGGTAGTACTCTTAGTAGTAGTATTTAAATTTGTGCTGGAAAAACTGATTAATCTGTGTTTTTTCACATTTTCTCAAAGCTTTACATATTTTTTCAGAGGTTTTAATTTATTCTGAATTTAAAATTGCTGAAAAGAGTCTTCTGACTGAAAGGAATGTAGCTATATACAGATAAAAGACTATGCAAAAATGGTACAGTAGTGGTCCATATTTATGCTCCCTCATCTTAAAGCATTAACTCAACTCACTCATTATATAATTTTCTATTCCTTTTCAGAAATCAAGCTGCAATCATTGTAATAATTTTTGTTATTAATGATGTTTCTTTATATTAGTTTGCAGTTTTGAGAAAACATACAGAATGGCATTGTGAAGTTTAGCATATTGCTTCTACAACTCCAGGGCTAGCAGTAGGAACATAGACTTCTCTTAAAGGCAAAGTAAACAAATGTAATTGACAACTGGGAGGGAAGTATGCTGGATCAAAGACTAACTTTGCATTAGTCTTTCAACTGTGGGTATGCCTTCAGATGTCAAATGTTAATTTTGTAATTGTAAATACACAGAAGCCTGTGTGGAAATTTTCTTTTTCTCTGGGATTAGTAATTTATTTGCTTCCCTGTATAGGCCGTCTGAAAACAAAGAACATCATTCTGAGTCCTTCTGTAGATCCCAAAGTCCAAATTGTTCAATGTGTTGGGATACTTTTTTTTTAATGGAATGTGATACCACAGTGGTACGTGAGCATAGCATGACTGTGTGTGTGAACCCATTGATGATGCAATGATCCATTAAAAAAAGACATTCCCAATGTCCCATTCTTTATTTGGTCGGTGAAGGATATTTAAATTACATTACAACCTTGAAAGATAAGTTAATTTCATTTTTGACCTTGGCTTCCTTAACATTCTTCCGATTTTTTATTTAATTTTTCTTGCTATTCTGTAGATTTTGCAAATGGATACTATGAACTAATAACTTGAAAGTTACTTAATGACCTCTTTCCTTCCCACTCTTCTTTCCGGCGCATGGCACTCACCAGTAAATGTCACCATTTGTACTAAGCTTTCTAAATCTAGCTTGGAATTAGCTTTTTCTTTTCAAGAGCGCACATTGATTTTTGGAAGGTTGAAAGGATTTTACCAGGTACTGTGTAATAATTTCTGTCATACAGTGGATGCAATAAGACATGCCATCCAGTACTTATTAGTGTAACTATAGCATGTCTGAGGTGTTTCATAAAGCAAGTACTTTAAGCAACCATGGAGTAATAACAGTGTACAGTGGAGTAATGACAGAAGAGAATGCCTCCTGGAGGTTATAATAATCTCAAATTTGTACTACTAGAACTAGCAGAACTTAATATGCAAATCTCATTGCAAAATGGAGTCAACTCTGGGGTAAAATGGGATGAGCAATTAATAATGTACAGTAGTGTTGTACAAGGAGTTACGATATGAGGTGAAAAAAATTTTGTGTTAATTGTTGCAGAAGTTTCTTGGTTTGGGGATGAAATGATTCATTAGATATGCCGAAAGTGTATGTTCAGATATTGCAGAAGTGTAGGTAGATGCTGCCTGTCTAAAGACACAGTTGGACCATCTCTTAGTACCACTGAAACATTACATGCAGTATTCTAACTTACCTGTCTTCCTGGGAGACCTGGCTACAACTTACCATTTGTTTTAGATATTATTCTTCTGACTGTCAATGGAACCCAATCCACATGTTCATTAATGGAGTTACTTAACTTGTATTTCAAAGCTTTCCTGTGGGATGTGTGTTTCTGTGGGCAGCGCTTCTTAACGCTACAGAACAATTGGGGCAGGAAGGAACTCAGGAGCTCCCTAGTCTGAGCAGTGAGCAGGATCAACTTGGAGGTCAAGAACAAGTTGCTTAAGCCTATCTCGTACTGGAAAAGCTGTTCTTTACATCCAGTAGGAATCTCTTTTTTCAGTTTTTGTGTCTGTCCCACTGTGTGCTGCTTACAGCAGCTTGGCTTCCTCTGTTGGATGGCCTGTTCATGAGTGGTGATGTGGCTGCTGTTTGGCACTCCCAAAGCTGTCTCTGCTTCCAGGCTGAGCCAGCCCTGTTCCCTCAGCTTCTCACACAGGTCGGATGCTTCATCCGCAGATGTGTTGGTGGCCTTTTGCTAAACTCGCGCTGGTTTATCAGTGTTCTCCCTGGACTGGGAGAGCAGTATCTTGATGTGGTCCACTGGCTGCTGGCCAGTGGGGAATGATCACTGCCCTTGATCAGTTACCACAATCCAGGCTTCTGGCAGCTGTCTCTGCAGACAGGGCACGTTGAGGGCTCCTGTTCGGCTTGCTGGCTGACACAAGGCTTGGGTCCTTTTTAGTAGAGAGACCTCTGTTACTGCCAGGAGTTTTCCTTCCCTGGCACAGGGATGCATTTGTCCCTGTTGAATTGCATAGGGTTCCCCTTGGCCTGTTTCTTTTGGCATTTCTAGGTTCCTCTGAGTGGCAGCCCTGCCCTTGAGTGTATCAGCTGGTCCTCCCAGTTTGGTGTCATGTGGAGACCTGAAGAGTGTGCACCTGTGGTCCATGCTGGGATGTACTTTGTTTAGAGTCTGTATCAGTAACCCTGAGAAGAAGTATCAATGCCTTCACTTAAACATATTTTGCATGTGTATAGTATCTCTGCTTACCCCCTTTTTTGCCTCTCCTGTTATTAACTCGCAGAACTTGCATGGCCTTGCCTATTCCTTTTGTATGCTGTGCTAGAAGGAAATGGCGTTCATATTTTCTTTAGAAATGCAATACAGCTAGTGTGAAAAAGACATGGAGTAGGAAAACCAGAGTATGTTGGTCTGTTGATCACTTAACTGATGACCTCAGAGAAGGCTGGAATAAGGAGAGATGGTTGTCTTCTCTTACTGTCACCAGCTCCCATAGCTTAGTGCTTCACTCCTCACTTCCCTTTGGCCAGTCTTCAGAGCATTTCCAAAACTGAAATGTGTTTCACTGGGAATTAAGTCCTTAATCAGTAAACTTGACCTGTTAATGACGTATTTTTTAGATTTGATAAATAGTAAAAGGCTGTTATCTTTGCTACCTATGAAAGTTGAAATAGAACATTCTTTTTAAAACAAAGCATGAAAATATACTTAATATTCAAAGAATGGGAATGATGTGTGCTGCAGATAGCTTATAAGAGGTTGTATAACTGATGTGTCTTCAAAAAAAAGGATCTACTTGACAAGAAAATTCTTTTCCAGATGAGATTTTGGAGGCACCAAGATCAAGAAACGAAAATTCTGCCCCTCTCTCTGTAGATTTCAATCTATATATTTAAATTCTTTATCCTCTTATATTAAAATATAAAATCCTTTATAGCATTACAAGTATTTCTAGATGGGCCAAAATGCATCAGTAACATTACTTTATCCCATTTGAGATTGTCATACTGCAGCTAGATAATGAACTTTTGTTCTTTGTTGAAACTAGGATTGCACATACATATTGAGATAATTTTTTAATGATGTTTCCTTTGAGAATGCTTACTCTTCAGCCATCAGTTAAGCAGTGACATTCTGGAGATTAGTAAGAGAAGTTAAATCAAATTTAAATCAAAGTTATAGTTAAATAAGGATTATAAAATACAATCCATCTACCCAGATTTTAAATCATGTAGTATTTAAAGTTTATTTGCTTATTTTATCTAAGTCTGTAGTTTCAAATCAATACTGTTGTTTTGATTTTCAGCATATTCATAGGAGTATATCTTTATAGGTTGTCTTACTGATTAGCATGTTTTAACTTTACCACAGGCTTGATTATTATTTTTATTTTTTTCCAAATCAAGACAGTGTACCTGCTTATGTGCTTGTTGAATCAGCAGGGTTCTCAAACTTTAGTTTTCTGTCTTTCATATATTTAAGGGCTTGTCCAGAACGTAGAAAAGTTATCAAGAAAGTAGGATGATAAGAGTTTACTACAAATGAAACTTTTTAGATTGTAATTTCTACTGTTTTCCTATAGGATATAGCGACCTAATTTAATATCACTGAGGGTGACACAAGGGCAGAGTTTGGCCAAAGTTTTTGTTTTGTGGTGAGCATTCGTGAGAGGAAGTGGCTTAAAATCCTAGCCTTTGCTTCTGGTATCTGCAGAAGATACCAATACCAGAATTCTGGTATTGGTTTTTCATGGATGGAGGGTGTTGGATAGAAGCTTTTGTTGAAGTGTTGTGCTAAAAATTATATAATTGCTTGTCAAGCTGTTCACTTCTTGTGGAGGGAAAATACCTCTGTTTTCCAACAAGTAGAAGAGAGGCCTTTGCGTAGGATGTGTACTGTGCTTTATTAAATATATATTAAGTATTAAAATGTAGACTCTCACTTTTGTCTTCCCCATCTATTTCAGACTCCAGGTAGAGGTGGGTCTCAGAGTTCGGATTCGGATTCATCTGCCACACCTGGAAATGCCGTGGACGTGAACAATGAAGGCTCCTCAGAGGTACTGTGCACCATACACGGGATTGGTGTCTTAAGTCTTGGATGCTCTTTCTCTGCTCCATGGAGCTGTTGGAGTAACTTCTGATGCCCTTCCTAAATATCAGCTGTACTAAACAATTACTTGCAAATGTCATATTCCAAAAATTGTTTGTTATTTAAATAAAAAAGGAAGACTAGACCATGTTTATATGTAACTATTAATTAGGCTTATCTATCCAAGTGGTCACAAGCAATTCTTCCTGTAGTTCTAGAGATGAATTATTAAAATTAAAAGCAATGAGATGTAAGCTTAAGACTCCTTGTTAATAAATCTTTGATGAGAGCTGCAAAAAACAAGGATTGACATTTTATCATGCTTGTACTCCAGTTTCACCTTACTTCTGCTAAGCTATAATTTGGAAACCTCTTCCTTCGTGTGAAGTATCAAATATATTGGGTTTTATTTGGTAGATAAATATATTTGGAGTATAAATCCTATCAGTGTTTCATGTGCTGTATGATATACTTAACCAACAGAATAAGTTGTTATTCTTGCTGCAATCCCATATTTTAATGTCTTTGTATTTACAGTGTTGTCTGACGTTAACTCTGAAAAAAGCAAACTGACTTCACTGGCTGTTGAAGCTCATTTGTGCTAATGTAGCCTGATTACCTATCTTGAAAATGTTTTGAGCTTAACATACAAATACAGTGCAAGGTTAATTACCCCTATTACAACATTAAATGGAGCAAAGTGCCCTTTCCTACGCTGAATAAAGTGTGTGACGATTCAAATACTCCTGTGTGTGATAGAAGAGAAACTTTTGCTGTGCTGTTTGAAGTCCTGTCTGTGCATCTGCTTATTTCTTCTTTCTTAAAGCCTTATTGCAGTCAATGTAATCACACATTCCTTAATATTTTGCTGCATGTTCTACATGTCACACATTTTTGAGTCCAAATCTGTTTTGAGTGCATATTTAACAATCCCTGAAGCAAATAAATATTCTTAAATTGTAGACTAAAATCTTACTACTTTTGTAGTTGATTAAGGCATGAAAACATGCAATGAGATGATTTTTTCTTTCTTAAGTTTGGTTAAAATTATACAACTCTGTTACCATGAGTGCAACGTGGCTGACTTTATGGCTTGTGGGCGCTGTAAGGTACCTCAGTACCAATGGAGCGGTATTTTCTTCGTGTGGGAGGAGCTTTCAGCGTGGTGGTGGGCCTGCACTATTGCCCCATTGGCTGTTCTTTCTACTGAGTAGAAACTGGGTCAGACCAAAAGCTGCCTTGTCACTCTTGGTATGGATGTGTTACATAAAAAAAGTATCTTTTAGTTGTCCATAATTCCATAATTTCTTGCATTGCATATTATCCTTAGCATTGAATTTCAAAGTCTGTTTGCAACTGAGCTCTGAACCTGGTGATGGTTTTTTAAATTCACATGTAACGCTTTCGAATCTGTTAGCCTTCCTTTACCCTCACAGCTTCCCTGAGGTCTTGTCTCTCTTGGAACTTCTCTTCAGGAGCACCATAGTTGGTCTCTGCAGAATGTTTGCTGTTTGTTTTATCATGATATTCCTATCTGGTTCTCCATTATTAAGCAGTCAGAAGTCCATTACCTTGTTTTCACTCCAGTTTCTTGGCTAGAATTTCTAATTTGTATTGTTTCAAGATTCAAATGGAGAATAATTATGAAATCTGTGCAGATTTGTATGTTTACTTTCTCCTCAAGCCTGGTTGAAATAAATCCTCATATTGAGAATTGTAGTATGAAGCAGAAGGAGTGGAGAAGTCTGAATTCAGACTGCTCAAACTGCTCAAGAAGAGGTAAACATTTGTTCCTATCCCTTCTGTGACCATGTTGGCCCTTCAGGTCACAGGTAGACCTATAATGAAGTCTTTTATTCACAGCAATCTGCTCAAGGAGGAAACATTTGAGTCTCTCTTACCTTTGCAGCTTAGGTCCCAGTGCAACTGTCTGCAGCAAAGGGTTGCTAAATAGTCCATGCTTGCAGTGAGCCTCCCAGTGAGATGGTGCTTTCCTTGGTATAATGTAGCTGTGTTAACTAGACAGGTTTGCCTCAGCCTCTCCTGCTGCTGTTGCAAACTTGCTTATTAATTTGTAGAGGCATTTCTGATATCTCACTGCACCACTCCTCCCTCTTTCTCTGAAACATCTGAACACCCTTATGGGAAACCTTGTGATGGATGTGACATAATGCCTTGCAACGCTCCATTCACAGTTTTTTATGCAGCTTGTTCCTCTGTCACATGAAGGGGGCACCAAGAGTGTAAGGAAAACACATAGTAGTATGCAGCATGGTCCTAGTTTTTAAAGCATGTTTTAGATTTATTTATTTTCATGTCCTTAATAACTCTTCTTGCTTTCTCTATGGTATTGATATGGTTTGTAAGAGTTCTTTCTCCAAAAGGAAAAATGTACTTTGCTTTTGGTGATTGTAGAGAGCTTTCAGCATAAGAATTCAAACTTTTGATTCCAGATCTGCAGTTTTTTGTCTTTATTAGTTTCTTAAAAACAAATATACATTTCACAGGGCTTCATCTGTCCATTGTGTATGAAAGTATGTGTAACTCCCACTGATCTGTCTGAACATTACCAGAGTGAGCACACTGGGACAGAAGGAAGACAGGAGCTTCGTGACCTCCCAGCTGTTACTGTGGGTCTCATTTATTTTGTTTAAATAGCTTTGGTGATGGGCTACTTTAAAATGAACTACATATTTTCCTGGTGTCAGCCATTTAAATAGTTTCTTTTGATTCCTTGCTTAAACAGAATTTGATCTCATATGCATGATTCCAAAGTATACATTCAGCAGAAGAATTAATTCATGTCTAGTTTTCTGGTTTGCAGTTGTCTATCACATGAAACATTTGCAGTATTGGAAGACTTGCAGTCACTGATATATACACTTTTCTTTTTAAACAGCTTTGGCTTGATTTTCTTATAAAAAAGACTGTTTCCTTATTTGACTGTCTTCACATCAGACTCAGTATCATGATAAAGATGATGTTGAATCAGGCACATCCTTTGTGAAAAGAAATGCTTTGAGCTCTTACTAGCTAACTTTTAAAAAAGTGGATTTCTAGTGCAAGATAGGTGCATTGGGTAAAAGAGAACAGAGGGTGGTAATATAAAAAACTCAGAAAACATTTCACAGCTTATGTATTGCAGCAACATTATAAAAATAGAAAAACGAATTTTTAATAGATAATCTTACTGGATTTTTTATGCCCCTAAGAAAGTGTAAAGGCTGTTTCAGTTAATAGATGTAAATTGTAGTGTATTTTTAAATTCTTCCAGTTGTGCAGTGTAAAACTACTCACTTAAAACAAAATGCATGGTTTTATACTCCAGAACTAGAAGAATTTAGATTCTGGAAGTTAATAGCCTCCAGCTGCACAAGGCTATCTGATTCTTTTTGCGGCAAACCTTGAGAGAGTAGATTGACTTCTGGGGGTAGGCAGCTTGCTGTGCGCTAAATGGGTTTGTATAGAGGTGAAGTTTTACATTGTTTCTGCCATTGTTACTTTTGCTGAGTTTTGAAATCTAGGTGTTTATTCTAGGATGTGTGTGTGATGTGATTTTATTTGGTTTGTTGTTATATTTGCTAGGTAGTGCCTTTTTCCTTCCTTATACTTGATGTGTATTTACACTGTATTTTTGACGGGAAAACTGCAAATTGTTGGATGTTATTCTCAAAAATAATGGAAGGAATCAATACATTGATTATTCTAGAGATAACTTGAGATGTCATTTTGAGTGTGAAGTGTCACCTGATAAAGTGAGGAACATCTGTGTTAAGACTGACCTGTGCTGCTCTCTTGGAGTGGTGTGGGACCTCCTCAGAACCAGGGCAACTTGAATATGGCTTTTGATGGACTCCTCACTGCTTCTTGTTGAAGCAGAGGCTGTCAGTAGTGCTCTGTTGTGGTCAAGTCAACTTCTCCTTTTCTTTATTGTCTGGTCATGATGCAGATGCTGTACTTGAATAAGCTGTGGCATTCCTGATGTGATGGTGGTGGCATGAGAGCCATCAGAGGTGGTTTGATTACCTGAAGGAGTTACTGGTTTATTTAAGCTGGTTGTGCTTAGCATATTTTATGGAGTTGACTGCAGGGTTTTTGCTCACTTTGATTTTTTTTTTCCACTGACTTTTTGTCAGTTCCTTGGTCAGTACTTTTCACTTCTTAAGAGCTGATTACAGCTTTTAACTCGATAAACCTATGTATTGAGTGTAGCGCTTGAAATACAAATTCACTTGTTTCTAGCTGTTGCTATTCCTGTTGCTAAAGCTGTGTTTCTTTGTACTGTGGTTCAGTAAATATCTGTAAGAGGTGAGAAACAAAGAAAGCAAATATATGTGTGGAGTTTTTTTCAATTTGATCTTTTATTATATGAGGACATCTAGAAGCATTGAAAAAGTGGGAAATTCTGTTAATAACTTTAGTCAGTACTAGTATGAAAAGTTTAACATGTTTGACTACTGAGACGTCAACAAGCAAGCTGATTGTTTGGTGATGGAAAAGAAGAGTTTACATTTGTAACAAACACATTGAAACAGCAACACAGCCAGGCTGTCACACCTCATTTAATCTCTGCTGTTTCTGGGTACAGCATTATAACAATGATGAAATGTTTTAAATGTCATCTTATGTAGCAGACATATGAAACATTGCTCAGTTTGCCTTATTTAAACTGTTAATACTTAGTTGTATTGCTTGTGTTTAGTACTGTGGATAGTACCTAGTACTGGGACGAGTTCAAATACCTTTTGCTGGAAACAGTGCTGAAGAAGCTTGTGAGTTCAGGATTTTTGCTAGTGAATTCTCCTTAAGCAAGGAGATAGGATGTGTTGCAAGGCCAGTGTTTAGTTACACTTTGTGAAACCTGAAAAACTGTTAGTTAACAAAAGCCTTGGTACCTTGCTTTAGGTTTTACATGTAGTTTCTTTGCTAGCTCTCCTTCCACGGATACACCTATCAGCTGATGAAAATTTTACCAAGTGCCCCTCTGTTCTCCTTGCTTTTTCTTCCTCTCTGTCCTCCATGCAGTGAGAGTTGGTCTTTGTTTTTCAGTAATAAGCATTCACACCTGCAGTGTCCTGTTGTGGGAAAGGTTTCTTGTCACTTGCCTATAGCCTGATTTATGGCCATCTTCTTGACCAGCTCTCTACAGCCCTCTTTTTCAAACTAGGGGTTAAAACCTATGATAACTGGTGAAAATGTCAGTGTAATACTTCCCCTGCCCCCCAAGGTGTGATGAAGCCTTGCTTTAAAATACAATGGCCTATTCAGCTGCAGGAATAACCACCAAAATGTTGGCAAATACCTGTCCATGTGTAGCCAGCTTAACCAAACAAATGCTGTATGAAAGTCACACGCGTCGCCAAGTTCCCAGACATTGTTTCCCAACTTCCATGTATACAGTCGTGTCACTAACAAAAGCTGTGTGATGGTTTCTGTTTTGTTTTCTTTTCTCTGAAAGGAATGATACATTTCTAAACTGTGTCCTGCATTTCCTGACAGTCTCTGTTGGACATTCAGAACATCTAAACAATGAGTCAGTACAGAGGCTTAGTTTGAGACCTCCTGTCCTGTTTTTATCTGAGGCATCCAAAGCAACCACTGAATGGTACCCTTGCAGCATTTAGAATATAGCAGCTGTTAATATCTGTTGTCTTATCCACCATTGGGCTAAATCTAAGACAATTTTCAGACAGTTCTTTCAGGCAGTCTTCATAAATTTCCAGATGTTTAGTAGGAATGTGTTTCTTGGCTAATACCAGCAAGGTATGACCTTGATGTTTTCGGAATAGGCTTTTCATAGCAGAATTACAGAGAATATAAATTGGCATGTGTGGTTTTTACATCAGTCTTTAAAAAAACCACATTCTTTGTTTTTTTTTTCTCCCTAATTGTCTCTTATTGCACATGCAATTGATTGAATCTTCTGTTTCTATGCATGCCCTTGGAATGTTGCAGACTGTTATTGCACAGAATTATCATGTCAATGTTTTAAAGCTGATATTTTATTCTCTTTCAGTTGCTTCTCAAATTATGTTCTGGTGCCTGTTTCTACCTCAGCAGTACTTGCCTGCTTTGCACACAAACAAAAATTATTGATTGAGTTACGTTAGTATATTAACTTCCTTCAACATCTGAACAGTATCAAGGGAATGAAGAATTAGAGATACTGATTTGATTTGACTTGGCCATGGATTATGACTTTTCTTTAAGAAATAGAGATCCCACTGGCTTAGAGTTTCTAACTGATAACAAAATTGTAGTCTTTTAGGTTGTGACACAGTTTTAGTCTTACTCATCAACAGCAGTAAAAACAAAAGACATCTGAACTAGAAATTATGTTGGTTCTATTCTTCTCAGGAATAATCCAGCTTCTTTTCTAGGAAGAAATCAATTCCACATTCTGGTATAAAATACTATATACTACATCTTTACTCTCTTTGTCCAGAAATTTAAATACTTGTAAAATTGAAATGGACTGCAGGTCTTAATTATACTCAACATGACCTTTTAACCTACTTTTCTAATGATTAAATAGAGATGTTATCTGAGAAAGCCACTGTCATCTTACTGTCTACATAAACACAGAGGAAAGGGTTTTATCTGGTGAAGGAAATGAAAAATATCAGCTGTATTTTCTTTTTAGCAATATATAAAAGGAGTGACCTAATTTATTTATTCTTTAACTTAAAATATGTCATGATTTTTTAAATCAATAGTTAGCCTTCTGAAATAAATTATGAAATGTAGTCTTGTCCTTGCTGTCTAGGCAGACGGTTTAATCTGCTTCTGAGAACTTCCAGAGGATTCAGTTAATTGCTTTGATATATATTTGGAAAATATAATTTAGAAGATACTTGATACATCTTTCAGCTCTGAAATATCACTTATGTTTCTCTCCACCAGCCCTGAATATATAGCTTCTGATTGTCCATCATGTAAAATGTTTCAGACATTAAATCACTGTGTAACTGGAGAATATCTGGGTTTTAGCTTGGACTTACACATCTTCATCAGCACTCAAAACAGTATCTTGTATTGAGAAAAATTGTGGAGGTTCACCTGCAGTGGAAGAAACATAAATGGTGTGCTTACTTTCAGTTTTCTAAACATGTTGGACTTTATTCACAGCATACAGCTTATTGTACCAGTAAAGCTGTGTGAGAGTAAGACTGGTTCTGAGAGATGGGCAAACATAGGTCATGGCCAGAAGGTGTTACAGCCCTGGGCTTCAGTCACTGCTATTGGCTTTTTGTTCATGCAGCTCACTGGAAACAGCTGTAGCTGGAGGTGTTGGCCTGCTATTTCTGGAAGGTCAATGGTGAAACTTAGATACTCAAATCTATTTAAACTTAAAGCCTAGTCATGTGAATGCCAAGCATGTTAAAGTGCATCCTGGTTTTTGGTTTGGGCTAAACTGTCCTATAACATGTATATAGTAGAATAGTCATGAATGTTTTCCATATGATAAAAGTGTTAGTTATCCTGAAATGATTCCCTGAGGTCATGGGGTTGAGGCATTAAATATTTTCCAAGAATGGAAAACAGTGAAGCAGTGAAGTTACATGGTTCTCTAAGCTTGACTCATGATGGAAGTGCTGGAATAAAAATACAGGATGTTGCAGAAGCTTTGTTTGTATTACTCTGTGCTATAGGAAACTATTTGTGCTATATGGCTCTCTACAACACACGGGTGTAGATCAGCAACAGTCGTAGCATCCCAAGTAGGACCACTTATTCAATTCTATGCAGTATTAAAATGGGATTGACTACACTATAATCAGATATTGCTAGAAGGTGCTAAGGAAGCTGAGTTGCTATGGCTGTGACTTAAATAAGGTGACTTATTTCTTGGGTTCTAAGGACCTGAGCACATCTGAATTCCATCCTGTAAAAACTGTTTTGCCCATGGGATGTCCTTCAACTGTCCTCCAATTTTAATTTGTGGAAAGGGAACTTTAAGTAAAGTAAGCTGTGCTCTGACTCATTAACTAATTAAGGCAAGATTTCATATTAGCTCTAAAGACCATTTCATTAAAGCTCAGGGCAAAAGGAGAGCAGTTGGCAGAAGAAGAGAGATTGAATGCATCTATATGTAGATGTCTGAGGCTGCAGTTACTGATGATGGAGCCCTGGGAGTTGTTATGCTGACCCTGCTTAAGGTATACACATCTGTTCAGTCAGGTGACTAGTTTCTTGCTCCATTAACTGTGTTGAATAGCTCTGCATTTGTAGTAACTGGAGACTAGACATCTACATGTAAATGTTGGGGTTTTTTTAAACCTCAGTTGGGAGCCTTCAGCTGATGGAAAAAAAGATCATTAAAAGTAAGACAGTATTCTGAAAAGGCTGAAATTTTCAAAATATTTCTTTATACAGCCAACCCCATCACCCCTAGTCCTACAGAGTAATATGAGGAGAAGACAGAAACCCAGAAACCCTTCAGTCCTACAGATTCATTTTCCTGTTAATACGATTTTAAACTGTAAATGGTTTATGTGAGGATTAGGAGGACTCTATGGTAGCCTGCAGTTGGTCTGGTTGTGCACTTGTCTGTCTGTGGGTCTGTGCCCTGCTTTTTCTGTGCACTGTGTTTCAATTTTGTAGGCCAAAGTTCTTCCAATAGTTAATAGTTCTTTAAATTATTTTAGTACCAAAAAAACCCCACACCCCATGCTAGTTTTTGTAGTGAGATTTTCCTTCTAGTGTTGCTTTTAGTATCCTGGCATGCTTCCCAAAGAATGCTGTCTTAATGATTCATACAAATATTAATGTTACCAGAAAAAAATAATTTACCTTGAATGGCTTTAAGGAGATAGAGCGCTGAGAAGCTTAACTTTATCAAGGCTGAAAATAAATCTCAACTATTAGAGGAGCTAAGTAGTTTTTTGTTCTTTGGGCTTATTTGTAAGTCTATCTTGAGAAAGGTAAGTAAAAAATCTTCT
This sequence comes from Peucedramus taeniatus, assembly GCA_013400575.1. NCBI lineage: Eukaryota > Metazoa > Chordata > Aves > Passeriformes > Fringillidae > Peucedramus > Peucedramus taeniatus. The sequence goes on along the minus strand of WBNO01025653.1, from coordinate 202,037 downwards.
GGTGCTTTCATGGTGTCTGAGATCTTTAGTGAAATTTGGCATTGTAACTCAAGCTGAGGCAAGATGCTTTCCTACAAAACTTCTCCATAGCAGTTCCTGTTCCGCTGTGAGTGAAACCCATGTGTTTTGGAGTCTTTGCCCTGAGGAAGGCCTGTACCACTGCAAACAGCATGGTACTCTGGTCGTGCTTGATGTTTGGCATGGCTCGTGGGCCTCCTGAATGAAGAATGTTTCCCTTGGGATCATAAAATTGGGATTTGAAGTTTAACGTCTCCCTCATTCTCATTGGAATGCCTGGACTATTGGGTCAGGGGCTGTTTTGAGCTGTAAATTGTGTGCTGTCTCCTAGTTGTTTGTTTGTGCATGTATATTGGGGTTTGGTTTGAATGCCTTTTTTTTTTAATTGTTCTTTCTGTGCATGGCTTCAGAAATTCTGTGGTGATCTCAAAAACTTTTTCCTGGTAAAAACTAGTGCATGTAGTTGTTGTGGTTTATTTTTTGTTTTCTGTGAAACTGGCAGGTATCTGCAAAAATCTTTGAAATCTTTGAGTAAATTGTCATTTCTCGGTGAGAAGATATAAAAACAAACCCAAGTAATCATCATTTAACTTCTTTTAGGCTCTTTTCTTCCTGTGTAAAGTGAAAGATAAATCCAACTAGAAACATCAGCTAGGGAATCATGAGTTACGGTGTAGCACTGAAGGGGCTGTAAATGATGTCTTTGCTTTTATTAAATGAAGAATGTGAAATACCTTTCGCCTCTCCATGGCTGTGCTTTATGCAAAGTAATCCCTAAGTACATGCTGAAAGGAAACGGACCAATATTCAACATAGTCTCATACTTGCTCGTTCTGTAAAGGAGTCTGTTAGTTAAGGTATCCAGGTGCAGGCTTACTGGGAAGGATATCTCAGCTCCCCCCCCCAGGCTCTGATGACCAGTATTATATCTCTTGGTTGTAGCTACACCATCTCCTCTTTATCCAAGACAGTTATGGTCCTGATGTAGGAATATGTTGGACCTGATATAAATTCCTGCAAACTGACAGAAATGTTCACTAAATTTAAGCATCTCAGACCATCAGGTTTCTTCCTCTCTTCTTACATGTTTGTCTTTAGAACAGTAAAGTACATTTTTGAACATATTTACAAAGTTAATCTCAAGATGATACTGAGAGATGTTTTTTATTTGTCTGTATTTAATTTTAATTATTTAAGAGATAAAATTAGTGATCCACTAACCCAGTTTCCTAAACAAGATTGTCACCGGGGCTGATAGTTACAGATCCAGGAAACTTATACACTTCTGCCTGTTACTGCCTGCTGCCAGAAGGATCTTGATGATTCTGATTTTCCTACTTTAAAGACAACTGAATTAGTGCTGCTGACGTCAGAGTTGACATTGGATATTACCAGTTTGTGAGGTGCTGGTTCCTGGTTTTGTGCAGTTTGAGGCTCTGATGTATGAGTGGTAGTTGCCTCTATCTGTAAGAGCTGGTGTTCCTGCCCACCTCTGTACAGGAAAGATGACATTTCCCATGGCAAGGGCACCTTGTTGCCGAAGGGTGACGGCTCACTCTGTTAGAGCCTGTATGTCAGACCTCTAGCAAAAGCTGCGTTAGAGTGAGGGTGCATGTGAGGGCTGACTCCAACAGTGCCAGGTCACCCGAAACTGAGGCCAGCCATGATTATGACAGTGCTGCTGGAGAGCCTGAGATTGGTGGGTGATGCTTGCTTTATCCCTGCTTGTGTGAGAGGAAGGCAGTTTCTGTAAAGAAGAGGAGGAGGTTTTGTCCATGTTTCCTCCCTCTCCCAGTGACAGCATGCCTGCCTCCCCAGAGCTTGCATCCACCCTGCAGCACATATTATTTGCTCAGCAACTCTGCTCTGCCTCTGGCCCCTTGCCCTTGTGGACCTTGCCTTCAAATCTGCCTCCCTACGTGCCTGGGAAATTTTGGCTGGCTTTGCCCAATAGTTGAGATGAATGATTGCTGTCCCCCTAGGCTAATTGCGCATGTAATCTATTCTTTCCTCTTCTCTAGGCCTCCTATTTGCACAGAATAAACCCCAAGCACAATAAAACCACAAAAAAGAACCCCAAAAACCAAACAGCAACATCAAAAAAACCCAAAGCAAAGAAACAGATTTTGCTGTTTAAATGAAAAGAGATAAAGGGCAGAAGGAAGGAGAGGCCAGAGCAATTTTTTGCACTCATTCTTTCTAGATGCACTTAGTGGAACTGTGAGGAGCATATGCTTTTCTCTATGAACAGCAGACCCTCCCATCACTGGGAAGCTAAACACAACACTGAGAACTGCTTAGTAGAGTTTCATCCCAAAAGGGTGCTGCTGCACTGTCACTGTATGAAATTGACTACCTTCTGTATAAGGCGTATGAGGAAAAAACCCGATCCCGTAATTTGTGACCCCTTATGGTTCATTGCCATTTGCTGTGTGCCAGGCAACTTCCTCTGGTTCTTGCCCTCAGAGTGACTCTCACTGGCGTCCTATGCTAATTGTATCAGATAGTCATTACTGGGAACCTAGTAGCTGAACAAATTTTCTGTACGTATACTTACATATTAGTGAACTTGGTTTAATCTGGAGTGAAACTGTGCTGATCAACTCTGCAAATAAATCAGTGGTTGCTAAGGTTAGATGCCTGTTTCCTGCTTAGGAAGGAGTACACTGTTTTTTTGGTCTAGTTGTGACAAAACTAGTTTTCCATATGACATGTGGTGGACTTGACAAGCAACTGTATTTAGTAATTAATTTCTGAAACACTAAATAAATAATAGAAGTTATGAAGGCTCTGTTTGGAGCTTTGGCTACATTTGAGTAGCTCAACAGGGTAGTTTTCCTGGGTTAAAACCATGTAAATATTGTTGAATTCTCAGTGACTCGTGAAACAAAATACAATGAATGCCAAGTTAATAAATGAGGGCCTTTTGTGGTCATCAACATATACATACATTATGTTCACCTTGTTCTAGTATTTAAAGTGTTGTGGCCTGTCTGTTAGCATCCAAATGCAAAGTTAAGAGCAGAAAAGTGTCAAAACTTCCTGTGTCCTTCATAACTCATATGTGAGCCTGTGCTAGGTGAAGTGTGATAATCCTGTTTAGAGGAGTGCTCTCATCTTGGATACTGGAGAGTGTTGGTTTAATGTTGGAGTACACTACAGTTTATAGTGACATAAGAAACGTACAGATAACATATAAATGTAAAAATGCATATTTAAAATGAATTAAAGGGACAGGGGGCCTTAAAAAAATTAAAGACAGGCACCCATTTACATGAGGTTCCTTTTGCACTGCTTGGAATTACAGAGAGTCTTTATTGTGAGATGAGGTTTTTAGTTCTTACTCTGGAATGTCTTAGTGTTGCTACTGTGTTGTGTTATGGGCTGAAGTGTGGATGGGAATTGGGCTCAGAGTTGGCATGATAACCACATGACTGAGGAGCCAGTGTGTAGTCCATCAGTCAACACCAGATGTAATAAACTGTGAAAAATTACGTGGATGATACTTCTGGTAAGTGGCAGCTTGGACACTCCACAAATGTTTAGAGATACATAAGAGGAATGTAACACTTAGTGTTTTCATTTGTGGGCTAATGGGTAGAATGAGGGCATTGATCTGCTAAATTTCTACTCTGGTAAGCTTGTAGTATATATGCTGGAAAGAAAATGGGTGATTTCTGATTCTTAAGCCTGTAGAGATCTGATTTTCTTGATGTGGTATTTATCTGAATGGCATTTACCAATTAATTATATGAAAGGTGAAAAGTGATTTTTAGTTGTCTGGCCCATATTAAAATCAGTAGCTTCAGTATGGAGATAATTGGTTTATGAATTACTGTGCTTTGGAGTGGGTCTTCATATCTCCTTTTTAAAGACCAAACTCCAGATGCTACCTTCTATTTGGAATAAAAATGTGATTTTATGAAGAGGTGTATGGAAAATTGTTTTGTTGGGGGGAGAGGAGGAAGAAATTGCAGAACAGTCTTTTTTATTTTGCTAAATAAAATTTTGTTGCTAGTATTTAATGCTGCTGGGGGAAAAAACCTCACTGAATAATGGAATATGCCTTTTGCAGGCATTTTCTAACATTTTAATTGCAAAAACTCTTATTAGAGCATGAAAGAATTAGTATGAATCTTCAAAATTACATTTACTACTTCTTAAATGTGCGTAAACGAAATTTACAGTTCTGTATAAAAATAAGATGCAAAAGAAATGTATTTCATATTTTTGTTTGTTTGTTTTTCCTTTTTGTAATAGGGCTTTATTTGTCCTCTCTGTATGAAGTCTCATGGATCAGCGGAGGAGCTGTTCAAGCACTATGAAGCAGTTCATAATTCTGGCATTGATTCAACTCAAGGAGGGGAAGGTCATCTGTCACCAGAAAGGTGAAACAGTACTCATTTGTGCATGTGCTTTTGTGCCAGTGTTGAGCTGCTTCTAGTTATACTGAAGGTTTTATTAATTTGAACTTACGCAGTCAAGTATTTAAATGTTCATGTCCCATTTCCAACTTGAATTAAAAGGCAGCTTGTAACTTATGTTGTCTGATACTGATCTGACAGTAAGTGAAAATCAGATACATGTGTTTATGATATTAAGCTACCTGTTTCTGATTCAGCAGACAATGCAGCATTACAGACCAGGATGATTTTTACAAGTGTGGCAGAAAAAATATGGGTTTCTCCTAATTTCTAACATAGAGCTGAAATATTGTCATTGGAGAATGGAGAGGACAACCCTAAAGATAGTGAAGAAACCCGGTTTTGTCCCCTAGTTAATTAGGGTACTTACTGGGTAATTACAATATCAGTATTTGCCTAAATAGCTTCCTTTATTACATAGTTATTTTCAAATCTGAGAAGTTTCTGTGTGTGCCAGTAATTCTTCTGTGTTTCAGAAACTCCATGCCAATCTTCAGAAGTTTTAACTAGTTTTTAAATTTTTTTTGTCAAAACTGTATTGTTAAATAACATTCCTAGGAAGAACATCAGGTTGTTTCATTTTTGAGAGCAGCAGTATGTCACAGGAACTGATAATGTGAAACTTTCTCTAGAAATGTTTAACTGAGTAGTCTGAGTTGCTTTGGGAAGGTTTTTCTTGAGGGTAAAATTTACATAGGTTTCCCCTTGCTTCCTGCTGATTCTTTTTCTGTTCAGTGCTTGTTTTGTGCTGCTGTAAATAGCAGTCCATGCTGCTGTTTTGTCACACTCCCCCAGACTCCCCTGGTTTGCACACAGGAGAGTCAGACTCGGCAGCACAGAGGTACACAGCACATGACCCTGTGGCTTCTGCTGATCCCAGGAAGTAAACAGTTCAAATGTTTTGCCACAAGCAGAAATATGGCCCAAAACAACAAATAATTACATGGAAAGAAGTACATATATTTATGTAACTAGCTCCAGAGAGGGTGGCTCTTTGGTGAGGGTGAGAAAAGATTGTGGAAGATAACATGTTTCAGTTGTTAGCCAAATGCAGATCTGTATCTCCCCAGTATGGAGAAAAGCTGTCAAGCCAGTAGGAGCCAGCATTATCAGAGGTCTTGGATGACTCCTTCCTTGTGGATAGCTGCCTTCTCTCTCAGCTGCTGCATCAAAAGAAATCAAAATTGGGGCTTTATACAGGATAAAATGATAGGGTACTAGTGAAGTCATATTGGGCTTATGATGTGCATATTTATTCAATAATGAATATTCTTTTTATGCCTGATTTAAGTCTTTTTGGAGTAATTAAACTTAGACCTGAAGTGATATTTTTGAAGGATAATAGCATTCACATGGGAGAATTATTGGTCATAACTATATTGTTTGTATAGTTTATGAAATACTTATTTTTATGCCTGCAAATTTGCAAAGTCAGCCAGATGTTTGCTGGTGAAATTTAGTTATTTTTCCCTGGCTCATGACAGTTTAAGGACAAGTAGTTTTGTTTTCTCTCACATAATTGAAAAACTGGACGAGGTCAGGGAGTTTGATGGAATAAAGGGAGTCTGGTGAGAGCCATTGTGTAACACATGAGCTATATTTTCCCATTAGTGTGGCGTTCTTTAATGCTACTCATTTGCATGCTTGCTTGAGAAAACTCATGCAACATAAATGTGTTTTTCCAAGCCTTGGAATTCCATATTAAAGAAATACTGCCGCCTGCAGCAGGGAACCACTCCACTTGCTCTCCCTGTGTGAAGCTTATGTGCAATTCTTAGGACCAAGATTGGGAGGTGAAATTCCATATGTAGTCAGTAGGAAAAGTTAAGTACTGGGAATTACAAGTTTCCTATTCCTCCCACTCCCCAGTAAACTAAGATGAGTAAGTTCCAAGAGTAAATCATGTAACTTCCCGTAGTGTGATGCAGCAACCTCAGTACTCAGTACTAGGGTGGAGGGACTGGCTTTACAAGAGGGAAACCGAGTGGACCATAATGAAAAGGCACTAAGGATTTTCCAATTGGTAGGCTCAGATATGCTGAGAGAAGGAAGGGATACTCACAGCGCTAGCAGAAAAGATTTGGTGAGGATTTGGACAATGGGAAGAAAAGCAAAGTTAAAGTGCCTGTAGTGATCCCTTACACTAATTCCCCCCAGACCCCCCACCATGCATTTTCCGCTGTTAAACTGAATTCAGGTTTCATTTTAAAATGGTCAAGCAAAATTTTGTTGGGAATATCAAGGCAACTACTGTAGAAGGCTCCTTACATTACAAACTCATTCCTTTCTTCTCCCCTCCACCATATCTCTACTACAAACTAGCTTTATACAACTCAAACTCTTCAATCTATTGTGAAGACCAGAGCATATTAAATACTTTGGTATTGCAGGTCTGGTATATGTTCAGTCCAACTTCAGTACAGCTGACTGTTCCACCTGCTTTTTTATTTATAATCTGAGATCTGAATCTTAGCTCATTTACTTACTTGTACCAATGAGAAAGTGGCTCCCTCTTTTCCATTCACAACCAATGTACAGGTTTTGGAATGCAGCTACACCTTCCTTAGTAAAGTTGTATTTGCAAACCTCCAATAAATGTGTCACACAGGCAGAATAATGTGTACATCAAAAAAAATTCCTCTGAAAAAAGTAAATCTCCCAATATCCCATGTTTGTTTTGTCATTAAAATCGGTCCCCCTTGGAGTTCTTGCTCCACTGGTTCAAATGCATATTTCGCTTGCTACTTCATGACCCTGACCTGATGTTAATATGCTAATGTAGATTGAATTTATTCCTCACCAGTTTAGCTAAGGAATAACTTGCTTTGGTGATTTCTTTTCTCCTAAGTATGAGATCATTTGAAAGAACATCTGTGAAGAAGGGGATAATACACACCAGCAGCAATAAAATTGTATGGTATAAAACAGAGAGAGATTTGTTGGCACTGGAGCCCTCACGTATATATTCTGTGTAACCCTTAGTATTGCCACTGTACAAACAATAAGAAAGAGTATTTTTGCATTATTTTAATGACCCTTGTATTCTTGATTTGGAGTGGCTGTATCTCAGTAATGCAACATTATCCTTGTGTTTCTAGTTGGACAACTCTGTAAGGAGACCTGTGATTTTGAAGGGTGCTGTGTGAATCAATTACTAACAGTTACAGCCTTGGATTGTGTGTTCTTGTGTGGCTGGAGACTTGAGCATGAAATTTAAGAGTTTAAAATTCTAAAGCTTTAAATATTCAGACCATTAAGTGAATATGTCTGTGGGGCATACCAAATTGCTGTGTGGATGAAAAATTATGTAACTGCATATTTCAGGAGTAACATAGCATGCTGTCACTTAGCAGTGTTCCTTTACATTATATGGGAAGTGAAGAAGAAGAAACTTGTCCTTTTTGTACAAAGGCATGCAAACCAGTTAAATGTTCCAGTGCATAGCTTTGTCATTCTGAACTCATGTGGTTGAGCGGATGTACTGATTTAGATTTACATTCTGTTTTCATGAGTCTTTTTAAAATATTTGTTTCTTTACTTATCCATTTAATATGTTTAGCATTTTTCAGGAGAAGTGCAAAGTTGATATTAATCTTGTTTGTTCCAAGTTTAAAAAAATCTAAAAAGAAATATTTATAATTATGTAAGTTATATTTATGTAGTACATGGCTATCAGTCTAATTACTTAACACATCACAACTTGTATGTAATTGACAAAATATAACCACTATGTATTCATTCTCTCCACTCTGTGGATATATTTATTCAGAGATGAAGTAGCACTGCTCCGACAAGAAGTCCAAGACTTGCAAGCTTCACTGAAGGTTGGAAATATATTTTACTTGCACTTGGTTCTTTGTTTGAAATTGAAGTGTTCCACTGTCTTAAGCAACCAAATTTATGGTCTCTCTCCCCATCTTCTTTTTTTTTTTTTTTTTTTGGTTATCATTTTTCCCCTCAGGAGGAGAGGTGGTATTCAGAAGAGCTGAAGAAAGAACTAGAGAAATTGCAGGGGCAGCGGCAGCAAGTAATTGCTTTAAAATACTTGAAGCAGGTTTATCGTCAGCATTGACATTGAAGATTAGAACCTTTTTTGTAAGGCACGTGGCCTGATTTAGTTAGTTCTGTAATTTAAATAATGACGTGTTCTTGCAAACAAAGCTAGTTATCTCTACACAGTGTAACTGTGTATATAAATGTAAAGAACAAAGTCAGAATAGATAACGATTCTTCCATATAATCACTACAAGTTCAGTTCAGACTTTTCCGTCTGTTGAAGGAAAAGTTCAGTTTTTTAAAGAAAGTTCAGTTTATTAAAGAAAGTAAATTGAATGTGGTGTTTCATCTTTTATGAGAAAAGGCTATGGAGTCTTTCTTGTAAGAACTTTTGGAAAACAGCAATGGTATTTCATAGATATCCAGCTGAGCTCAAAAAATGATGCAAGGCAAATTGTGGTGTGTCGTGCTCTAAAGGAAGCTCTTGCTTTTTTTATTACTATGAGCTGCTTAGATGCGGGATAGTTAAAAATCTCAGAAATTGCTTTCTGACAAAGCCCCCTCTCAGGATGTACTTCTTGATGTCTGTAACCTCTGTTTTTAGGACAGATTTCTCTAATGAGGAAAGGGACGGGGGGAGGGTGTTCTTACTGGAGCCTTACGAGTGGAAACCTTAATAGTGTAGTGATATATGAAATGAAAAGTCATCTTGGCCTTTTCCAGTCTTCCAAATACGACTGTTTGAATTCAGGTATTTTTATTCTGCTGTGCAGTATTTGAGCACAGAAGTCTTTGTTTCCCTGTCTTTTCCAAAAAATGGATGAACTTTGGAAGTAGTAGTTTTTATTCCTCCTGTCTAATGGTGCATTTATTTTGTTTTCTTAAGGAATCTAAATCTGATGGATTGACAACAGCTACGTCTACAGGTGGCTAACATTTTATTTTATTAATTTCTGCACTGCTTTGGAATTTACTTTGGTTTAGCTTTTAGGTAAATGAGCACTTTTGGTAAATTAAAGACCTAGAAAGCTGGAATGTTACAATTACTGTCTAAAAAAAAAAAAGTAAGATCTATTAAGAGCTATTTATGTTGAGCAATAGTCTGGGGAAATGTTGCAGGGGTTCAGGGTTTGAAGTTTTTAGAAGCAAAACGGAGTTCTGAATCTGAAAGCAGTAGTCATGTGGCATTTTGAACACTTCTTTAATGATTTCATATATGCAAACAGTCAAATATATACTATAGCACTATACTATATAAACTATAGCATTTTTCAGTGATGGTTTTATGTAGTGTTTTTCTGTGCTCATCGCCATCACTAGCAAAAAAAAAAGTGAATTTTTTTTTTTTGTTTTTGAAGACCCATACTTTTTGCTCTGTTTTTCTCCATGAGGCTATCATAGAATAAAATTTTCACTATTTGTACATAAACTATCTGACTGATATTGGTTAAGGCTTTTAATTACAGTTCAGGGCTTGGAGTTCAACATCATGTTGCAGTGATCTGAAAGGCTATTTGTGACCCATGAAAACCAATCCTGCAGAGTACTCAACTAGTGACAGTGACATCATGCTTGCAGATATGTAACTTCCGTAAAGCTGTTCACTTCGCTAAAATGATTGGATGTTAAGGGATTTTGGATTACATATTCACCTCTCATGGTTAGTTATGGGCATGAGGAACTGTATTGTCCTAATTCTTCTAGAAAATAATACTGTTTTTTTATGGAAATAGAATCATTAGAACGGCAACTAGAAGAGATCCAAGTAGAAAATTTTAACATTAAGCAAATGAAAGACTTATTTGAGCAAAAAGCAGCACAACTGGCCACTGAAATTGTGGGTAAGTGTATTAGCATGAGATCTGATTTTCTTCTTTACTTGTGCAATTTGTAAAAGGGATCATTTATTCAACTTCTTTCTTATTAGATCTTAAATCAAAGTATGATGAAGAAATCAGCCTTCGGGAAGGTGCAGAACAGAAAGTGACGAACCTGAGACAAGAACTACAGAAAGAGAGAAGTACAGTAGAAGACTTAAAGACAGAGCTGGTATTCACATCACATTAATGTTTTTGTTGTTTTCAAGTCAAGGGAGGGATTTATTTAAATGCTTGCAAACACAGTTTTAAAGCCGTGAAACTCTGTTGAACTTGAATATGTCTGCTTGTGGGCTAAAAAAATTCAGAGTACCATTGTTTTTGATGTGCATTTGCAGTGTTTTTCCAGTGAAAAATTATATGTTGTTTCTGACATATGTTAAAATTCACCCTGCATTATGTTATAGTCTTCTCATTTGATGCTCTTCCCTTCAGCTTTTTTGCAGTGTGTTACGCATATAGATGTGCTGCACAGACCTGAACTTGGAGCATGCCATTGCTGACTTCCACAGCTATCTTTAGGTCACTCCTTTTCCATGAGGTGTTATGCCCTGACTGTCCTTGGGCAGCTGGGTTTTTAAGAAGTACTCAGAGACGTGTTTTGTGACATGATGGCTGAAAAACTGGCAGCTATTATCATCAAGCCTCTGTTAATCTTGTCCCTCTTGCGCTTGGCTGATAATACCAATGTGTGTGTATTCCAGGATTTTGGCTCCTGATGACTTTTATATTCAGCCATGGCTCCAGGGAGCAATCCCAGTGACTCAGCAAGTTGGGCCACTTCTAAAGCAGTAATGCAAGGAGTTTCCTAGTTTCTCACACTCAGCTACTGCTTAGACTCTGGAGGAAAGTAGGACTTGTTTATCCCCCTTCTTCCCTGTAGCTGACTGCCCTCAAGGGCCTATTGGCTTTGCCCAAATGCTGGACCCCATCCATTTCTCCCTGTTTGGTTGCCTCTTGTCTTGCCTTTTCCTTATCATTCATTCTGTTCCCTTTCTCTTCTAAAGATGCCAACTCTCCTTTTCTTTGCTTTCTTTAGTGCTCATAGTTGCCATCCCTCTCCTTTCCCTCCATACTGTTTCATGCTGACAGATGTTATGGTGCTTGAGATGCAATTACCAACAGATTTTACCTGTGGGTTTGGTGTGAGCCATATCTGATAGTATCTTCAAGACACTGCCTTCAGCTGCCCTTTTTTTTTGTCTGTAGTGATTTTCTGAAATAATTCTTGAAGACAGGGGCGGTATCCTGTATCTAGCCATCTACCTACATAAAAGTTAGAAAAATTAAATCTTTGAGACAATTTTCCTTTTGTCAGATTTGGTTGAAATCAATCAGCAAAATTTAGCAGACAAAACCTAAAAACTAGCCATTAAATCCTGTTTTCTTTGGGAGTTACAAGCACTTCTCTGTCATTTTGGTTTTTTTTTGGGGAGTTTTTTTATCTCTTTTTTT
>WBNO01025653.1:0-190234 GCA_013400575.1 Peucedramus taeniatus | reverse complement strand
GTAATACTGTATATGTCACCTTGTCTATAAATGGATGATTTGATAGATTTTTAGAAATTACATTGATACTGGAAGCATGTTTGCAAATGTCATGTTGCTCACTGCTCATAACTTTTCAGCTGCAAAGGCCTGGTGTGGAAGATGTGGCTGTCCTGAAAAAGGAGCTGGTCCAAGTTCAAACACTGATGGATAAAATGACCCTGGAACGTGAAAGAGAATCTGAAAAGCTGAAAGATGAGTGCAAGCACTTGCAGGCACAGCAGGCTAACTCTGAGGTATAATAATCATGCATAATAATAATAATAATAATAATAATAATAATAATAATAATAATAATACATAAAGATGTGTGTTCTAGCTTTGCTGTGATTATCATATGAAAATGGAAAATAATAATTAATCATAATAAAAAAAGCATTTTTCTTAATTGAAACTTCTCACTTCTTCAAAAGTTTTGGTTTTTCTGCTCGTCTATCAGTTACGACTTCCAGTTCCATACAAGCATAGGAAAAGGGATGCAACATCTCAGATTTGGATCTTTAAGAAGAACTTTACTCCTCGAACTGTCTCAAACAGTTCCTGGCTAAAACACTATTTTGCTAACTGTTACTCATAACAAAATAAGAACTGGAAGTCCTTCATTGACACATTGGCTGCAGTGCTTCACATAAATGTTTGGCCATGTTTCATCTCAGCTTTGCTCTTCAAGACCACATCAAGGACTGAAAGTTTAAAGTGTTTTTTACACCATCCTTGGCTGTTTTTACAGGCTGGCTGAGGGTACACATATAAATATTGGTTTTCAAAGTGAATATCTTTAAAATAAGGTAAATGCTTATTATGTGTGAAAATAACAAAAATCATATTAGCTCTATATGAGCATCTTCAAATACTTCAGGAGAGGGATGTGAAGAATAGTATAGTCTACCGTTGTCACCTAAATCATTTGGGTGTTTATACCTTTTTTCAGGGCTGTACCTGAAACTGGCATCTACATCTTTCGCATGAATATTCATAGAGTGGTTCCTTTCATCTTTAGTCTTTCACTATAGTGGTTCCTGCATAGTAAATGTGTTATGAAAACAGCTGCATTGCTTTGGAGCTAAGCATTGCTATGAGTCTCTGCTTATTGGGATTTATTTCAGTATCTTATAAATCTTCATTAAATGCAGCATCTAGGCTTGATTGTTAACTTGAGTGCCCAAAGAAGTGAACAAAATTAGTAGCCTAAATTGAGGGTAAATTTGATCAAGCCAGGACTAGTGGTTTCTTGTTTGGGTTTTATTTTTCCCCTCCCACTAAGCAAAGGCATTAGAAACACTGGAATATTTATTAAATAAATTTGGGGAAGTGTGCCTACTACAGCTTTTGCGACTGCTTCTTTCCACCTTTCCATTTTATCCATTTTATTTTTCTGCTTTCTAATAGAGACACTTAAATTTGAGGTAAATTTTTTTGAAAGCATTTAATTTTTATAGCAAATTTCTCTCATATCAATACAATTTCAAGATGTTATTAAACAGAAGCATTCCTGTTTTTTTAATGGTTCATTATTCATACAGACACATCAGCTAGAAAATATCAGGACTGAATATTTGCCCTGGATGTATTTCCCTGTTAAGAAAGAAATGCAGGATGGTCTTACTGAATTGTGAACAAGAAATGGATCTTCATGCATCTAAATTATGATTCTAGTTGGAAAGGCTGCAGTGCTGTCCTTTGTAAGCTTCTGCACATTTTCTGCATCATATTCTCTCAGTATGAGATAACCATACTGTTTTCTGGTAACACCCTGGAATGTTCAGCCAAAAAAGACCGATCCTAGGATGTGTTTTAGCTAACAGCTCTGTTATGAAACTGTTGTAAAGCACAGTGTTACAGAAAATCAGTTAAATATATGCAGTCATATACTGTGTTCTTATGTTCTCTTTGGTGTTCTCTTTTCTGTAGCAAGATTGTAAATTGGATGGTCATTGTCTGTTACTTCTGTTCTGATTTAGTTCACTTTTGAATTCAGTATTTATGTATTTGTGCTGAAATCTCTGCTTATGAGAACAACAGGAAAGAAAACTTCTTTATAAAAGGTCACTACTCTATAGTGTATTTGAAATGAGTGCATTAATACACAACGTATTTTAGGGCAGCCATGCCCTAAAGTGCTTTTCTTGTTTTCTTCCATTACTGTATTCAAATACTCTGCAGCCATTGATACATACTGTTCTGTAGTGATCCTGTTTAATGGGGTAGTATTGTTCCTCTGGTTATGCTGACCTGCAGGGTTGATGTGTCCAAAAGTCACACACCAACTTTGCATCAAATGCCAGACTTGCTTCTAGAGCCTTTTCCAGCACATTTCCTTTCTTAGACTGGCCAAAATTTTGGCCATGTGACTGCAATGACTTGGAAAGGTTTCCCCTTTGGCTAGAACTGTGATAATTATCAATGGATAATCTGTTATGATTTTCATCAGTTTTGGGTTCAGCCTGGCATTTGCTATTGGGTTGAGTCAGATTTTTGTCTTCCAGAATAGAACATAAATGAATCTCAAGTGGGAAAGTACGCTCAGTGATACTTCTGATGGTGCTCTGATCTTAGTTTATAGGTGATTTTTTTCCCCCGGCTTTTTATTTGTATTGAAAAATTTTGCTACCATACGTCTTGTTTTTGTTGGATTATGCATGGAAAGCTTTGTCTTAAATGTGAATTTTTCTGTTTGTCTTTTCAGGCTACCATTAACCAATTAAGAGCTGAACTTGCCAAAGGACCTCAGGAGGTAGCTGTGTATGTTCAGGAGCTGCAGAAACTTCAAAGTTCAGTCAAAGAGCTAGAACAGAAGAATCAGGTGAGAATGCTATTATTTCCTATGCTTGTCAGCTCTCATTAAAATGGAAACACATCACACAGTGCCTTTGGAAGCAGTGAAGACTAACTTCTTGCAGAAGTTGATAATTCCTTTGCCATTTTGTTTAACAACTGGACTATTATAACATGCAAGCAAACACCATATTTTAATGATCATCATATCCTACAACTGGAATTCTTTAGGTTGGTATGATTGCAAGTTTTTAATTGCTGTAGTTTATGCTTACCTATCATTAAGAAGAATTGCCATCTTACTCATTAAAAGTAGTATCCCTGGAAATAATGCATTTGCCTAAAAATCATAATTTGAAAGATATTCTGAGTTCTCTTTGTTGGTTTTCCTGTTTCTTAGCTTTTAGATGATACTTTTGTTGTATTTTTCAGGCCATTTACTGGCATCATGTATGGTAGAAAATGGAAATTATTTCCAGGAACTTCTCAACTTATATTCTTTTAGAATTGTTACCAGAACTCTTTGAGCTTGCTGCATTTTGTATTTGTGTTTAGAAGTCATGTATTGTGCGGGTAAAAATGGAAATAAAGGGGGACAGGAAACAAGGACAAAGATGTGTACTGCTTTATATGCATGTAAGGCTGTGTATCAACTGGACATTACATACATGCATTTACTAGGAGCCTTGTCAGTCTTGGAAACAGGAAAGGACAAGGACCAAACAGTGTATTTAATGTAATCTATTATTAAAGCATTTGCAAAAAATATAAGAAGGTGCAATTCAAATTTGGTAAATGAAATTACCTTTAGCAGGATGACCCTGTTTGGCTCACTAAATCAGGTGTGGAACTAAGAAAGTAAGAATTGTCATGCTGTAATTTTCCACAGACCAGCAACAATGAATCAAGATTTTGGCAAAAGTGTTGCTATACAGTATAGAGGCCTCTCCTGAATCTGTTGGTATTTTGTTAACAATGTGTAAGGAAACAGGTGATGCCTAAGATAGCCGCATATTAAGAGAGAGTCCTCTGCTATGTCAGGTTAATGCCAAACACCACTTGAGGATTAGGAAGAGGAGAAGATGGCACTGAGCTACTTTTCCTCTTGCAGTTTTACTGACTTAAAGCAGTTTATAGCCGTCTCTTTATGCAGCTTTTTGTAAGGTTGTATCCATAAGACTTGTATGCTAGCTAAGGAATTTTGGCCCTGGAGGAATTGGACCTAGAATTGGAAACGGTAAGACTAGCTTCCAGTAAGAGAAATTGCTTCCACTTTGAACAGTGTGTCATCCTTGAAAAATCTGTCAGGGAGGAGCCATTAATTCATGATAGAATACATTATATGTAGAATATATAGAATATAATACATCTGATATGAACATTGATTTATAATCCAGTTGCAATGTGGGAAGATGTTTTTGTGCATTGATGCGAAGTATTTCAAGCTCATGTACAACGTCAAGCAAGAAAGCTGTTTCTTATATTTTGAGGAGCTATACTGAGAAGAGCAGAGGTGTATATAAGTGTTTATATATAAGTATATAGGATCAGTTTTCTGAGACTAGCTGGAACTCTCTCTTTGTCATTTTTAAAGCCCAGAATTATGCGGCTTGGCTTGCCTTGCAGAGGCCAGTAAGGGCCTGTAGCTCAGAAGATAGCTAGCATGTAAAACTTTTCAACTTTTCCCCAAGCAATTGCAGTTGTAGTAAAGTTGATTTGAACATTCAGGGAAAACAAATTAGTTTTCAGGATATGGAAATAGAGTTTATGTGGTATTCTCAGTAAGTGGAAGTGAATTTATGTGAGAATATGAAAAGGAGTATTTCCAGTTGAAACTGTATGCTGTATGGGCTCCAGAACCAACGTGTGTAATACAAGATACAAGGTTAATATTTTCTTTAATAAAGTTTTTGAACAAGTTCTTCACTGTTCAACATCAATACTTAGAAATAAATTTGACTAATATGTTGAACAGCTGCAAGCAGAATTGTACTTGAATTGCTATGTAACTCTCTTCACAGAGTCTGACTGAGAAGCTGCTGAAGAAAGAACAGGACTACACCCAGCTGGAAGAAAAACACAATGAAGTATCTGTGAGTAAGAAGAATGTGCAGGCAAGTTTTCACCAGAAGGACCTGGACTGCCAACAGCTTCAGGCAAAGCTGTCTGCGTCTGAAGCCTCAATACAGAGATTACAGACAGAGCTAGGTGAGAAGGCAGAAGCAAGCCAGAAACTTAAAGAAGAGTTGTCTGAAGTAGAGACAAAGTACCAGCATCTCAAGGCAGAGTGTAAACAGCTTCAGCAGCAGAGGGAGGAAAAAGAGCAGCATGGACTGCAACTCCAAAGTGAGCTCAGTCAGGTAAGTTTCCTTAAGCCTTCTAGACCATCCTGTTTGAATGGTTCTTTAAAACAATCTCATAAGTTTAAAAAACTGCATGTGCATATTTCTTATGAACATGCATTTACATTTCCTTATTTGAAGGAGAATAATTCACCAGCACTTGTATTTTACTACTCTGTAGGAAGTTTGAGAAAAGTGAGTCTTGGTTTTACATTAGAACTGAACAGTACTTGATTTGTTTTATGTCTGAGTAGTGAATGTAGTAGGGAATACCTAGTGTGAAAAGCCCGGGTAATGTGAAATCTTGATACTGCTTCTTTAGTGTTTCTCCCCACACAACTTCTCTTTATGTTGCTGATAGCCAGGAAAGCACTCAGAGCATCCACTCCCCCCACCAGAACCTAAAATTCTGCTGAGTCAAATGACTTAAAGAAGTAGGAATTTCATATAACATTGAGCATTTTGAAACTTCAGGCTGGTGGAATTCAGTTTATCTTTTTTTGGAGAGTAATTTGTCAGACTGGAGAAATATTTGTGTATCAGTAATCATGCCCAGACTTGAGATGTAAAAAACTATATCTTTATTTGTTAGTATGAAATACTTCCTTTTAATCTTGCTAAAGCTTATTTATTTTAAAGTGGGTGTTTCTGAGTTTTCAACCCTTTGTAAAATCTGAAACATATCAAGTTGCAAGCTCCCTGTGTATAGTTTACCTTGGAAGAACTGTGACTCGGCTGAACCACATTTATGTGTGTATTACATCCCCAGAATGTCTTTCCTTCTCCCGTCAGTCTTCTGTCAGGGTGAGAGGAGATAATTATGTTAGTTATCTGCATTTAGTGAAACTGCCTG
Source organism: Peucedramus taeniatus (assembly GCA_013400575.1). Taxonomy (NCBI): domain Eukaryota; kingdom Metazoa; phylum Chordata; class Aves; order Passeriformes; family Fringillidae; genus Peucedramus; species Peucedramus taeniatus. The sequence goes on along the minus strand of WBNO01025653.1, from coordinate 184,225 downwards.
GGCAACAGAATCATAGCTAAGAGGTTGAGCTGAAATCTGTCTTCAGCCTCAGAGGGCATTTTGAAGAAGAATTTTTGGGGTGGGAAAGTTAAGGAGGAGGATGGTGACTAAAGCATTGCTGAATGAATTCCAATGAAAGGAAATGGAGGCATGACACATTCTCTGGTGATACCATTGGGAAGGAAGACAACCTAACAAGCCACTGAACTTCAGGATGTGCTTTAGAATTGTATATTAAAAGAATAGTGTAAGAAAAAACCCCTTTGTACCTGGTATAAAATAAAAGCAAAGCCAAGCATAAACATCTTTTCCTTTCTCTTCCTGCAAAGGAGAGTTCATTTACTAGTGTAATGAAAATACTAAATTCCTCATATTTATTCACTTGATACTTCACTGGAATTACCTTTTTATGCATGTAGTCCATTAGTTTACATTTAGAATATGAATTCTGTTCATGGAGGTATATGTATAGTTGTTTAGTCACATCACATTTTTTAAGAATCCTTGTCATCTTCTCAGAATTCATTTGAATGGGTGCATGTCTGGTTAAGTTTGTACATTTTAGAATTGGGTGATGTGGAAGAAGTGATCTTAATGGAAGAAACTTCAGTTATAATGTTGGTTCCAGCACAGCAGTAGGAGGAGGGTGTGGACAAGAGAGTATGGACTCCTTCAGTTTTGAAGAAATGTTAATTGCTAATAAATTTTGTTGAGAAAATCTGAATCTACTTGATTGCATATTTCAAAGTCTAGATATTTTTTCATGATTTTTTTTTTTGCATTCTGTAGCATAGGTTAATCCTGGATTTCATGGACCTATTTACTTAAATGTCATCCTAAAATTCTTCAAAAATACTTAACCATGCCTGTAATAAAAGTAACTAGTGTCAAATATTGTTTACTGATTTCCCTCTTTCCAAACATTTTCTCCCAGTATCAGCATAGCCATGAACAGTTAATAGTTATCTTGTTGCACCCTTTCTTCAATAGATTTTTTCCTACAAGTTCTTGTTTGTATTTTTAGTGAGGAGGAAATATTTATAATTTGGTGATCCTGCAAGAAACAACAAATGTTCTTTGTTACTGGAGGAGAGATTATGGTCTCTTTCCTTGCCCTGTCCTCCCTCTTCTCCTACCTCTTTTTTAACTGTACAGTCACTGTTAGCAGTCAGCATCTTGGCCACATGCCAAACAGCTTTTCACTCATGATTTTTGTGGTTGTGGACAGATAATTTAGCTTGATTTTTTTTTAAGAAGGTAAGTCATGGATACATTTATTTCCCTGTCTCCAAACTCTTTAAACTTCCCCATTTTTTGACAGCTTTAGCTAAATTTTGACACATGGCCCAAAGGACTTCAATGTTAAGTCCTTCAACGTTAAATTCTTTGGGAAACAGACAGCAGGAGAGAAGCTTCACCCCACCTTAACACCTGGGTGGAAAGTGTAATGGTATCACAATCACTGTTCCTTTTTCTGCTCTGCTAGGCAAGCCAGGTGGTCAAACAGTGATTGCTTGCAGTGAACAATAAAATTGGGCTGCCTTTTGCATGGATGTTAGTAGGGATTTAAGGAAACCATGAGTAAGGTTTAGGGGTATTGAAGGGAAAACCTGGAGTTAAAAGGTGAATGGTTCAAGGGTCTTGGACATTAATGCATAGGGGAGCAAGCTTCTTTCATAGCTTTCCCACAACCTATGGAAAGTTCTTGCTGTGCTGCAAGGTCTGATCCATTCTCTGGTTTTGCACTGAGTTAACAGGTCATTGTGTCCTTGAATGTGTTCATGTAGAAGTAGGCAGGAGGCAACCCAGGACCTATAGAGCGAGTTTCACATAGAGTAAGCTGAGTTTGTGAAAAGAGCTTTTTAGAACAGTGAGTTGTAAAAGTTCATCCTTGCACTTTGAAGATGGTGCAGTACTGCTTTTGATGACTGATAAAATTATGAAGCAGGTTTGTGACCTGCTGGGAGAGCACATCCACCTACTTAGTCTTTGCTGCTGGAAGGTACTGGACTGTAAGCCACCAAAGTTGCTGTGTACCCTATACTGACTGTTCATCTATCTCTTCTCTGCAGAGAATGAATGTCATTGATGTAGCCAGCTCAAGCTAAAAATTACTCTTAATATTCTAGCAGTGCAGAACAGTGTATTGTGGGAGGCAGTGGAGCAGGTAAAGGTAGGGTTCTTCAGCCACTGGATCTACAGGAGTCAGCTGGTGAACTGGATAAGCTGAGATGGCTCAAAGCATCGCTATTTTACATGATAGTCCTTATGCTTTTGAAGGATCACCCTCTTTCTGTTAAATCTCTGTAACTTGTTTTGAAGGGCTTCTGTAGATTAATGAGGATGTTTCTGGGTCCTTCCAGCCCACTTTTTTGAATATCTCTTCTTGCCTGTGCTGTTGATGCTGTTTTTGAACATGATTTGTGTTTCTGAGGTGTATGAGGTACATACATGACTTCAGGAGGTCATGGACTTGTTATGGGTCTGGGTTATGAAGACTTCACATAAACATTGGATGAAATGAGTCTATATCGCTGTTGGCTGAGGAATGACTGAAAAAGTGGGTGACTCTTTTTTGCAGTTGCACAGTAAACTCCTAGAAACAGAGCGCCAGTTAGGGGAAGCGCATGGGCGGCTCAAGGAGCAGAGGCAGCTGTCCAGTGAGAAACTGATGGACAAAGAGCAGCAGGTGGCTGACCTACAGTTAAAACTTTCTCGTGCTGAAGAGCAGGTAGGGGTCTTTATGCAGATTCTATAGTTTGTTCTGGTGATATGTCTGTACACACACTTGTGGTGATATTGCAGTTTATAAAGTTTGTTTTCATGGGAATTTCGTTTGACTAATTCTGTCAAGGACTTAGAGTAAAATTATCAAAATCTGCTTAGATGCTGCTGGTTTATACAGATGTATGTGTATTTGTGGTCCTTAACAAATGAACAAAAATTATGCCTTTTGCACTTATGAGCTTTGTCTAAGGGTCTTATGAAAAAATAACTTAGGTGCATGTAGGCCCATATGGGTAGTTTTGTATGTATATATTCTTTTAAGATAAAGCCCTACATGAAGTTTTCTTCATGTAAAAAAAGTAAACATGGCACGGCAGTTCATTGATAGTTAATAATCAGTGTGGGGTGGATGGGCAGAAAACACTTGTTTTATAAATTTTTATTTGTTTTAATGAATATCTTGTATATTGTGCTGATTTTCTGCTGACTGTAGGGGGATTGGCCAGATATCTGAGTGGTATGTTGTCAAAGCTTTAAACCTTTCTGTAGCTAATTTGCAAAGCCTTGACTAGTATAGAAGTGGAGAGACTGCTAAACTGAAGTTGCTACTAAAATAATGACTGACAGTTGCTACTGAAATTTCCAAAAAAAGTAATAATAATGTTGTTTTACAGGTATCTTTATTATCAGTCATGTTACATCTTAACAACTATTGCAAAAAACATACTAAAAATTTCTTATGTTTTAGATTATTTGAGAGCTAAATTACACGTGTCTGATAATTGTTTTATAGTTCTCACTTGTGATATAGAATCTCACCGATTAATTGTAATGAATGCTTTGATTAGATTTCGAGCTAGCATTACAGATTTTTGTTTTTATACAAGTTTTTAAATATCCATGTTTACTCTAAAATCTTTTATAGTTAGAGTGAACATTGAGTACAATTGGCATACTGAGGGGTGCTTTTTTTCCACTTAATAGTTTGGTTTGTTCGGTATTTGGTTTTGGGTTTTTTTTTCAGCTAAAGGAAAAAGCAGCGAATTCCACAGAATTGCAACATCAATTAGAAAAGGCAAAGCAGCAGCACCAGGAGCAGCAGACACTTCAGCAAAACACAACAGCAAAACTACGAGAAGCCCAGGTAATGTAGTTATGTATCCTCATGTGAAAGTGGGTTCCAGCGTTTCATTATGCTAAATACTTTCTAAGAGTAACTTGCAGGAATTATATTAGTTTCAAGAAATTAACTTATAAATCTGGAATAGAATATACGGAAAGCATTTGATAAATTTATCCAATATTTTATGCATTAGGCCCAACTTTTAAGGTCCTTATAATTAAACACTATTATCTTCTTGTCTAGAATGATCTGGAGCAAGTACTACGACAAATTGGAGATAAGGACCAAAAAATTCAAAATCTTGAGGCTTTGCTTCAAAAAAGTAAGGACAACATCTCTCTCCTAGAAAAGGAAAGAGAGGACTTATATGCAAAAATTCAAGCTGGTGAAGGAGAAACTGCGGTTCTTAACCAGCTACAAGAGAAAAACCATGCATTGCAAATACAGGTAAGAACTTCAAGATATGGTTCTTTTCATTCATTCTCATTTTTGAATCTTTTTTCCTTTTTTTTTTCTATCTCATCAGATATGACACTAATCTTTTCTATACTATTCCATTTCTTTGAAGCTTGCTTTAAAGATCGTACTGTAAATTTCACACGACTTGTGTTTTGGTGACTTCCATTTTATCAACATAGGGAAAGGAATTCCTAGATATTTCATTTGAACATATGCTAGTAATATGTCCTTACAAATAGTTATACTCATAACTTTATATATGTACTTGAATTTGTGTATGCTTGTAAAAAGCTATAAATATAGTTATAACTATATGTAAATAAATACATTTGTTTTACAAATGTATTTATTATCCAATACATAAGTACATTTGTTTCACTCATTTTAAAAAGAGGTTTGATTCCTGCTTTCAACACCAAAATTCAGTTTAGCCTGCATCTGTTGTCTCCTTAGTATTTTGTTTCTGTTACATTAAGGCCAAATTGACAATTCTCTTTTGCTTCTATTATCAGCTGGTAACCTATTTATAACTCTGATGTTGTGTACAATATAACTTTACTGTAATGGTTCAGGAAAAGAAATGTAATAGCATTGAGTCTTCAGAGCCGTAATAAGACACACTAAAATTAAGGTTTACTTCCTTGGACATGCTGTTCCAGCCTTCTCACATTGTTGTTTTTTTTTTCCACTGCAGGTAACTCAGCTGACAGAAAAGTTGAAAAATCAATCAGAAAGTCATAAACAAGCCCAAGAGAATTTGCATGAACAAGTGCAGGAACAAAAGGCACACCTAAGAGCTGCTCAAGATCGTGTGCTTTCCCTGGAAACAAACATCACTGAACTAACCAGTCAGTTAAATGAAAGTAAAGAGAAAGTGTCACAGCTTGATGTGCAGGTGATGGATCTCTGTATTTTATGGTGATGAAAAATTCTGGTTGTGATTTCCCATTTGGGAAAAGGTACATTTTTCTACAAGGAAGTACATACACTAACACATGAATACTGCTGATTTTACTATTAAACTTACTGATGGCTATCAAAAAGTGAGAATGAGCTATGGTAAAACAGACATTTTAGTGAAGTACAATTTGTCTTTCAGGTAAAAGCAAAGACTGAATTGCTACTTTCAGCAGAAGCATCAAAAGCTGCTCAGAGAGCGGATCTACAGAACCATCTGGACACTGCCCAGAATGCACTGCAAGATAAACAACAGGTATTAAGTGACACATGAATTTTCTGTTACCTGAAAGCTGCTTAAAAGCCTAGGAATAGTCTGTCTACAAACTCAATGAACATATGAATAAGCAGTGGGAAATGATAATTTAGGATATTTCAACCATGTGGTATGCATTCAATTCCTTTTGCTGCTCTGGAGCAGATATATTTTGCAGTGCAAGGAATTGACTTAGGAGTCCACTCCTTGCTGTAGGGTTATTGTTCAGAATCTAAGCTTTCTTTAGGTATTCTGGAGGTATTATTCAATTCCTGTGTGTATGCTATGAAGAAAAGATTTTAGAACACACGCAGTAGAAGCAAAAAACTCCTAACTCTTATTGCTAACTCAGATAAATTTCCTATCAGCTGCTGGTATTCAGAAAAGCCTACTCTGTGAGCTAGCTGACATAAAACCTCAAAAGGCTGGTGACAAAATTACATATTTTTTAATGTGTTTTAATCCTAGTGAAGCATTTTACTGTCTGTTAAATCAAATGTTTGCATAGTTAAAATCAGTGCTGCTGTGGTCTTCATGGAAACATCCAGCAGAATTTAAGATGGCATCGTTTTGTAGCATGGGAATGTAATTAGTCGCTGTAAACAGGAGACAACTTTTTGCAGCCATTAAATAATTAACTAATAACTAAATACATCAGCTTGGTTGGAGAGCAGCGAACTTTGATGTAGCTGTCATCATAGTGGCTACTAGGTGAATGTGTTCCTGTCTTTTGCAGGATTTATTTGTTTTATGTTGAACAAAATGTTTTGAAATCATCTCTGGTATGTGGGGAGCTGAGCATTTCCATATTATTGGCTTTCCTCTTTGATGGTTGATTTCATGACACACAAAGACACAAAATTTTATCTAGGTTTTTTAATGTCATTTTCTAGTTACTGCTGTAGTAACTTGAGGATCTAGTGCCTTTTTTACCTACAGTTCCTCTTCCATTTACAACTTGAAACACCTTTGTTAGCATTTAGCCCAGAGCCTGTAAGGTTTGAGAGAATATTGAGGCTTTAAAATTATTTTTTTTGGTGAAGCAGGGAATTTATGCATGTGTTTGTATTTCCCCTTTCAATATCCTGCCCCTCAGAATAAAAAAAACCCATTATTTTCCTTTTTAATTTGAACACATTAGATCATTTAAAGCATATATGACATTAGTAATTTTTGAAGTTATTTAAAAAGTAACAACCTTTGTATTTTTGTTTTATCCAGGAGTTAAATAAGGTCAGCGCTCAGTTGGATCAGGTTACAGCTAAGCTGAATGACAAGCAGGAATACTGTACTCAGCTGGAAGCCAGTCTTAAAGAGTACAAAGAAAAATGCCTTTCTTTAGAACAGAAAACTGAAGAACTAGAGGCGCAGCTTAAGGTTTGTTTTGAACACAGTATCTGGACTTACAGAAACTGATCTCTGCTGTTAGGCAGCATGTGGTAAAAGCTGTGCTCAAATTAGGGGGGAAGGATTATATCAATATCACTTTTGTGGGTTTTCTTTCTCACTAATGTTTCCTGACTGACCATTTAATTCTGTTCTCTTCTTCCATGCTAGTATATCACATTAAGAAGAAAGGCCTATGATACTGCCACTATTGTGTCATTTTCCTGTGTGTGTGCTTCTACTGACCTTTCTCCTACCTGGAAATTGTTATGTGATGGAACATGAATATGTCCCAAAATTAGAGTTTTCAAGTTGAACTTGCATGCTTTACAAGTAGTAGCAGGGAATATGTGTTACATTGGCTAGCCCTGCTTAACACCACCTGTCTGGTTTAATTTATTTCTTAAGCCTTTCAGTAGGCTTTTTAGCAAGATTTATTTATCACTCTATCCTCTCTTATCTTAAAAATCTTAGTAGTCAAAATTCATAACACACAAAAACATATGATTCAGGGATCATGAGAGCAATGCAGAACTGGTTTTGCAGTGTTGTCTGTCTGTTCTGAGGGAGGTTAGTAGTCTTTTTGCACAGGACTGATTTGGGTGTTTTTCCTAGCTTTTGTGCTCTGTAGAAGAGAATGAAGATTGTTTTCTCTGTATGAAATTTTTAATCCAATGGTATTAAAAATTAAAGCTGTCATGCATTAAATTATCAGCATAATTATTTTGTTCTTCCATCTCTTCTTTGGGACATTGGGTTTTTTTTCTTGCCATCTCTGATTTGTGTTTTTAGTTTTCATTCTTTTACTGGAGTTTCGCAAGTAGCCAATAGACACAAATGCTTATGAGAAATACAGAGTGTGCCTGTGTAGCATTTTATGAGGTTCCTGGTAGCTGAAGTGTGAAACTGAGTAGGGTTGTTGATGCTGTCAACAGGAATGCAATTCTATGTAAAACCTTGGCATCATCACCATTCCTTGAGATTATTCCAGTTGAATGTGTGGCATTAAAAAAACATAGAAAAAAAATAGAAAAGAAAAAGCCCTCAGGAAATTTTTTTGAGAAACTTGGCCACTTTGTTTTGTGGCCTCTGTGAAAGCAGAAGTGCATGTAAAACAGCCAGTATGTTGAAGAGTCTAAACAGTGCCCATTTGCTCAAGGCTCCTGTGTTCTTTATATGTGAGTGAAAAAGTAACTTTGGAAAAAAACCAGAAGAAAAACCTCTTCCAGACAAGCATAGAATTTCTTCACCACTGTAGTTTGTGTCTTTGCTTTTGCTGTAAAGCTTTTTATCTCTTACTCTGCAATAAAACGCCTGCTTGGCCTTTTATTTAGAGATGCTTTCAGAATGTTTTACCAAAATAGTTCAGTTCTGGACAAGCAGGTGATGAGCAGGAACTAAATAGTGAAAGATAAATCACAAAGTAATGAAACAGATGATGTGTGAGAGTTGTGACTGTTTTTACAGTTAATGCTACTAACAGACTAGATAACTTAGCTTTTTATTGCTATTTTTATTTTGTTGGTTGTGTTCTGATGGCTCTTTTTATTTTTCTCTCTCAGAAACTTGAAGGTGACATCCTTGATGCTAGAGCAAGTAAAGACCAAGCTCTTCAGGAGTTACAGCAACAGCGACATCAGAACAAAGAATTAGACCTCCAGACAGCAGAACTGAGTAAACAACTTGAAGCAGCAAGAGAAGCGTATGCATTTCCTGTGTTGCGCTACTTTTCAAAGTCAGACATTAAACTGGGGCAGTTTGGACTAGAGTTCAAATTTTCTGCTTCTCTCCTGTGATTTCATAAAGTCATAAATAAGTGCTTTGTCCCCTCTGCTACAAGAACTGTGTTGTGTCCCACCTGTTGTCTTTCACTTCGTCATGGTGTTTCACAGGAGTCACTGACTGCTGTGATTCACTACACTTCTTCATTTTATTCACTGTGCTTGTTATCAGCTAAATGTCTAAACAGTTTGATGTAGAGGTCCATCTTTAAATATCTATAGCTCTGTAACCTTTTTTTCAAATACAAATTTGGAATTTATGCATAAGCAGCAAAGGGGTAGTTTCTGTTCATTATAGTTGAGGAAGAAGGAACCATCTCAAAACTAGTTTCTGAAGCTGCTGTTTCATCTTAACTGGAGAGATGTAATGGCCATGGATGAAAGTAGAGACTTTTAAGGATACAAAAGAACCTGTGAAAAAGAACTTTTTAAAAGTATGTTTTATCCTTTTGTATTTGCAGGATGTCTAATACTCAACTGGATTTGCAGAAGAAATCTGAGGCCCTTGACCAAGCAAACCAACGAATTTCAAAGCAGGAGGCAGAAAAGGCCAGTCTCAAACAAAACCTTGAGAAATCAAATCAAGATACAAGTAAACAGCTCAAGGAACTTGATTGTAAAATGCAAGCAGCCACATCAGAGTTGCAACAAGTGAAGTTAGAGAAGGACAGTCTATTAAAGGACCTTACAGATACCAAAGATAAGCTCTCAAAAAGCTCTGAATCCTTCAAAAAAAGAAAGGAGGAATTAGAAAAAGAAATTAAAAAAGGAAAAGCAGCTATGGCAGAAATGGTTAGTCAATTTTTGTTAGGCATTAAGTTTGGTGTATATACATTCTGCTTTCTGTTTGGAAACTGTACTGTAATGACAATGCATGAAAATTTACCACTGTAAGGAAAACCAAATTGTTATTTTTAGTAGTTCATACATGTTTCCCATCTTAAATTTTTGTGTAGATATTTACAGTAGTAAACATCAGTCAGGATCCTTTCTTCTTGCTGCATGCCTCTAACATAATGAAGAAACTAAATGGAGATGACAAGTGGTGAAACAGTTTGATGGCAAATGTCCCCCTTCTAAAAAATACATCAACTATATTATAACAACACAAAGTTTTAGGACCTTTGCTAAAATGCTGTTGTATTGAAGAAGTTATTTTTCTGAGGCCATTTTAGTTTCCTTTCTGAAATCTTCATATGTAGAACTTCCTGTGCATTTGTCTGGACATGCTGAAAAGCTGTATACTGCAGGCAGAGAGAGTAACATCATCTGTCATTTGGGGAATGCCTAGCTTAAGGTATTATTGGAGTACTAGAATTATTTGAATTTCAGAAAGATCTTACAAGTGACAGTATAACAAGTGCTTGACCACCAGAGAAACCTGTTATGGTAAAGAAAGTAAACTATTACTAGGGTTAAGAGTCACCTTTTTCTTACCTCTTCTGCCTTGGTGATATGAATGGGCACTATTTGAATACAGTTGTTCCGACACCCTGGTCTCAGATGTGGCAAAGGGTGTCTTTCTCACACTCTTCTCATCTTACATGTCACCATTTTCCAGAACCCATTCAGAGCTGCTTTTATTCTGCTCTAAACAAACCCTGCTCCTAGTTAAAAAGAACATTTTTCTCTTACTCATTCACCTTTTGAAGAAAAGCTCTTTTGATTGCTTTTCTTAATTACTGCTATTTAAAGATTTGTTTCTCCTAAAAACTTGAAGGATTTTCTCCCCAGTTTAGCCTTAAAGGTAGCAGTCCAGATTCTGCTTCAAGTTCTGCAGTCTTTTGGAGGCTGTCCACTGTCTTAAATGCATAGTATTTGGACCTAACATATGGTTGCATATGCAGTGAGTGAAAAAGTAATACTTGCTTTTGAGCAAAATATACTTGCGTGAGTTTTAGAACATGAGGAAATTTTAGATCCTGAGTGAGACCAATGAGCCTACTACTTCATCAAGAAGGAGAAGGGGTGCCAACCAGGGAGACTATCCCTAATCAGAAAAACTCTGGCACCTGGCTGAGTTTATTAGTACAGGACATCTAATGTGTGGCTTAGATTTGCCTCTTAAAGTTTTGAGAGGTTTTGAGCTGAAAATGTCTGCAGTTGAGAAGGTAAGATTTTACATAGAAAATGAAAGCGGTATTTTTAAGGATTTGTAACTCCTGCAGAAATACTCCATACACGGTCTTAGAAGCTAACAGGAATATTTCCTTGTCTTACATTTTTTTAGGAAAAATCTTGCCAAGAATTAAAACACCAGCTTCAGATACAAACAGAGTCTGTAGCTAAAGAGAGAAATGAATTGAAAAACTCCCTGGAGAAAAAGGAGGGGGTAAGTTGTCTGCTTAGTTTCAAAAATCTAAAAACCAATAATAATAAATGTTTAAAAGATTGATTTTCAGTCTCACCTGCTGGGACTGATGAGAGATAAATATGTTTCAATTCTCAAATTGTAAACTGTCTTTGGCACTGAAATAAGGTAATACTAAAACTTTCTTAGAGGGTAATGTGAAGCTTTAAAATACAGGTTTTAGTTGTAATTTTCTGTCCTCCACATACCGTAGCAGGGGATTTTAGCCCTTCAGGTTTTTCATTAGTGAAATGGTTACTTGGTATTACTGTGTCCCCATTTTTTTTTGTATTTCCATACAATAAAAGTTGTTATTTCATATCCTTAGATCTATTTTATTCTCAGGCTTATTCAATATGTTCTCAGTGTAGTTGAGAGGACATTTTCAGATATCCTTCATGGATTGAATTACTTTTTCAAACTTGTGTGAGTCGCTTGTGACTACATAAGGACCAAATGTACTTCTTTTTCAAAGATGAGCATTCAGACCATGCAGTGCAGCTGGCAGCCTGAAGGACACGTCTACTTTCATGGATTTCTTTACCCAAGGCATCTTCTTTTCCCTAAAGGAATCAGAAAAGATTTGATCAGTGGATGTAGTTTGATAGACTGGGATGGACACTTACTGTCTGAAAGAGGTTTGGGGGTGTGCAGGTGTGATGCTATTTGCTCTGTGACTATTGCTGCTACTTCCCTGGCTCCTCACTCATTCAGCTGTAGTGCTGTGGTGCTCAGTGGAAAGTGCAGAAGGATGAGCTTGGTGTATGCTGCAGATGGCAGCAGGAGAGCTCAGACCACTGCTGGTGTGAGAAAATTTGCCTGATCTTAACTTAGAATGAATAAAAAAAGACTGCTTGTTGATCTCTGGGTAGTAAATTTGGAATAACAGATTATTTTAATGTGTTTTGGTAGTTCTTAAAATCTCCTTTCCAGTGTTCAACCACATAGCTATGAAACAGCAGTGGCACTGTGGGATGGTCTGGTTCTGTGAACAGCATGTACAAATAGTGACTTCAATTTAAATTTAAATTATATACAGTTATTTAATATTTTTGAATATAGATTTCTAAGCAGTTGTCTATAGACCTTGATTCAGCAAGAGCACAAGTACTGGAAATCCAGGGTCATCTGAAGGAAAAAGAAAAAAGTGAGCAACATCTCCAGGGAAAGCTGAGAGAGTTAAAGGAATCTTTTGAGCAGAAGAAAAAACATAGTGAGACGCTGCAAGCTGAATTAAAAACTGCCCTTTTAGAAAAGGTAAGACTGTCCTTTTCTTACTCTTATAAGAAAATTAATGTAAATTCCTCTGATAAATACTGAAGCTTTTGTGTCAATAACCTTGTGATAAACTCTGTTTGCTGTAGTCTTGTTGGAAATGATAAGGTCAGGATGTGGAAGTGAGGTCATCAGATGCTGTTGGAAATAGAAACAACAACATCAACAGCAATAATGAAAAGAACCATAGCTGAAATATGAATTCCATAGGAATTGAATTTTAATAAGGGGATAAAATTAGCTAGATTGAATGTGTTTTTTTGCTTCAGGAGCAAAGCAAGAGCTGCCATTTTCTTGTAAAGCAGTAGAATTTCGTGAGAGTATTTTTAGACAAACTCTGTAGTCTTTTAAAATGTCCATGGTAGTTTTAAACTGAGTCTTCTCATATTATACCAAAATAATTTGAGTGACAGTATGAAACCCATAAACCATAATGGAAAGAGTTCAAATGTCTCATAACATTAGGGAATGTTGTGCTGTGTGCCATGCACTGTTAAATGTGGCTCCAGCTTTGGCTGCCCAATGCTACATGTTCATGTTTGTGCTTTAGACAGCCTGTGGAAAGGTTAAGTCTTGGTGTTGTGGTTTAACCCAGCCATCAACTCAGCACCACAGAGCTGCTCGGTGACTTGGGAAGACAAACACCATCACTCCAAACTCCCTCCCCTTTCTTCTTCTGCTAGCTCCATAAGCTGGGCATGATGTCATATGGTATGGAATATCCCTTTGGTCAGTGGGATCAGCTGTCCTGGCTGTGCCCTCTCCAAACTCTTGTGCACTTCCAGATTTTTTGCTCCTGAGGTGACATGAGAAGCAGGAAAGGCTTTGGCTCTGTGTGAGCACTGCTAAGCAGCAGCTAAAACATCCCTGTAACACCAACACTGTTCCCACCACAAATCCAAAACACAGCTCCCATACTAACTACTATGAAGAAAATTCTACCTCAGCCAAAACCAGCACACTTGGAAACATTTCAATTTTTATTGTTTAGTCTTACTGTGTTTCACTTTTTCTTTTGTAGTGAATTAAATTTTGTTGTTAAATTAGTTATAAAATGTTACTGTAAATCACAAATATCAAGTTACTGAACTGTTATTCCATAAGAAGAACAAAATTATCTTCTTACAGTAGAAATACATTTTATTGAAATGCTTAAACTAACTTTACTGTCTGTAACTTTAACTAAAACTTTCTATGCTTATGTTTCAGGCAGAACTGGAGAATAAACTACAACAGCAGTCTATTTTGTCAGCACAAGAGCTTAAAGCAGAGAAAGGCAAGCTAGCAGACTTACAGAAGGCCCATGATAAACATAAAGAAAACATGGAGAAACTGCAGCTGGATCTTTATGGGAAGGAATCTGAGCTGCTGGCAACCAGGCAAGACCTTAAGGTACTTGCAGTCATTTTAATGTCATATGTGACTTAGCAGGTGTTAATTTCCATTTTGAAGACCAAGAAACAATGCAAGAACTGTATAAGTGAAAAAAAAAATCTCTTCTGCTATATATAGAATTTAGTGCTATTTAATCTCTTCCCCTGAGACAAAAGAAATTCTGAAACTTATTTAAAGGCAAACAAATTTGCCATTTTACCTGAAATACCCTTGCATTTCTGCAGCAGCAAAGTGAAAGGTGATTTGGTTTCATATTCATTAGAGTTATTTTTTTAATGTTGCTTTTTCTTGTTATATATTGTAGCTTTCAACTAATTTAAATAGCATAGCTAATTAGGGCAAGGTCTGCCAGCATGTGAACAATTGCTGTCTTCCAGATGATTTAACTAGAATATTCCTGGATGTTAAGAGATGTCAAACTTACAGAAGCAGTAGGCTTACAGACCTACCTGGAATACAAGTGCCAGAATTTAGTCCTTGAAGTTTTTGCTATTCCTAAACTGAAGTTACCTGGTATTAGTGTGCAGTGCCTTCAAAGTGGTATTGCTGAGAGTTGAGCCAGTCAGCAAAGGTGTTTTCTGGCCCTTTTTTCTGGCCTTCTGCTTTGTGTCAATTCTAAGCCAATGCCTCAGTTAGTCCCAGGACATCCTGTGCCACAGAGACTGAACTCCAGGTTCAGGTTATTTTAAGAAACAGAGAAATACCTCCTTTACATATAGGCCTCTGCAGTTTTATTAGACTTTCCCCTCTGTAGTGATAAATTACCTGCCATGTTTCCCTGCAGCTTATTGAAGCTTTACATTCAGTGCACCATGGTTGAATTGCTGTGTTAAGTTGTGGAGAACTTCTGCATGATTAACAAGCAGTGGTGGTTTAAGCATATTCTTTCTTTCAGTTTGTTGCTATTGCACATATACATCTGTGAGTTTATTTCCTGCAATGCATTTAAATCACCTTTTGGTAATGGAGTTGCCTGTAGAAGCATTGGATGTGTTCAGTAAATTGGGGTGTTTTTTGGTATAGTTTTCATTAAAGTATCACTTGTTGCAAAATAGCTGTGAATAAGTATTGTTTGTAAAGCAGTTTGATGACCTCTAGTTGTGGCAAGTATAAAATAGGACAGTAAGTGTCTCACATGTATTTAGACCAGATGGGGATGGTAGCAAGAGAGAGAGTTCTGTGCTGAAAGGTAAAATAAGGTAATGGCAATGGGGAAAAAAGATTTTTAGGGTGAGCAATCAGGTAACTTGATTTATGATGTAAGTTTCTATGGAGCCTAGAGAACCTGAAGATCGGGGTCCTAAGTACTGAAGTGGTGTATCAGTTTGGAGGCTGTTTGCTTGATTTGAAAACTTTGTAAAACACATTTATTAATCAGGATTAGTGAGGTCTGACTGATGCCACTTTTTTTTATTTTTTTTCTTTTGGAAGAGGGTAAAGGTGGGGAGCTGAACTTCATGGCTGTTCTACCTCAGAACAGCATTAAACTAAAGAAGCAGTGATAACTTGTCTTAGAAGACCACAAAAGAAAAAAAGCGCATTCAGACAGCCTCGGAGTGACAGTGTTAGTCTTGAGAGATGAATATCAAAATGCCACTCAAGAACTTCATAGTAGAATTTCACAGCTTATTCAAAATCAGTTGTCTGCATGATGTTTTGCCTTGGGCAAGTTACTTATTAAAAGTAGCTCATTTGAGCCGGGGCTGTGTGTTTTGACTGAGGTTTGGAACCACGGCTGATGGGCAGACTGAGCTTTAGATTGGCCTTAATCTTCTTCGTGGGCTGTGGTAGAAGTTTTAAAAACTTGTCTGTATGTAAAGTCAGCGTGGGTGTCTTTCAGGGCAGGATTTTTAGCAGAGATAAGAACTCCCTGCAGAGCTGTGTTGAGTCAGCACTGTCAGGAGCCCAGCATTGTCCAGAACGGGCATGGCCAGACCATATCGTGACTTCCCAGCAGTGCTAGATTTAAACGGAAAACTGAACCATGCTCACGTGGTGTGGCACCATGCTGTTGAGGTTCCAGGCGTGGGGATGGATGATGAGAGGCTGGTGGGTGGCACGGATTGGGTGCTCTGCTTCCCGGGAGGGCACGGCGCGAGTTGGGCTGTGCACAGAGCCCCATCTGCTGGCATCTGTCGGGAAAGGCGCTGCTGGGACCCATGGCTCGGCTCCGACCGGGGGCGGACAGAGCCTTGGAAAGGGACCGAGCGCTCCGGGGCACTTTTGCCTCTGGAGACCTGAGCCTGCCGGAGCTGCGGGGCCGGGCACTGCTCTCCGCAGCGCCTCGGCACCGGGAGCCCGAGCTCCTGGGTCCGCAGCACAGCACCCCGCGATGTGCAAACCGCGAAGCTCTGAGTCCTGCAGAGAAAACCGGACAAGTGTTGGAATAAAAAAAAATAATAAAATAAATAATAAAATCAGAAGTGGGAATGTAGTTTTAATTTTATGCATACTTTGCTGCAAATTTACTTTGGATTAAAAATGTCTCTAACAGTAGCTTTCACATATGCTTTCGTCTTTGTGACTGGAAAAAAGAAATAGGGTAGGATTTGAGTGTTTGTTAAAGCTGTAGTTTTTGATAAAAACAGGATATATATATAATTAAAAAAGAATGCCACTAAATAATTTTTGTATATACACATATATTTATGCAAGTATCTGTGTATGTATATTCACACTTTTTTTTTTTTTTGGTGTGAAAAAGGCATTTTTTATATAAAAGAGTTAATAAAAATGTACAAACTGTTATTTTTGCCTTGATTTTGACTTAGTGCAAGAATACTTTCCGTGAATCTGATCTCCTGAGCTCTGCCAAATAGCTTGAGTTTCGGAATTTGTGCTTTTTGTAGTCAGTTCTGTTTTCTTCTGTGTTTTCAAAAGAATGTTTCTTTGTCTCCAACGTTGGCATTGCTGTCAGCATGTATTCAGTAAATGTTCTGGAACAAAATTCATACTTGCCAGACCTCAGTTGTGTAAGTCAGGAGCCCAAGTTGCATACAGTCAGTCTTTTTTTCTTAGGGAGTGAGGAGTGATCAAGTTAGCTTCTGTGAATAATTTAATGTTGATCCTTGTGGACTGGGTTCAGGGATCACACAGACTCAAATGCTTGTTTGTGAATTTCATGTAGGTAGAATTAATCTAGGTCCTACCACCCTGCTAGGACCAGTTGTGGTGCTACGATTTGCACTGGCACAGCCCAAGCTGTAGTGAATCAAACTGTATTTTTAAAATATTTTTATTTATTTAAACTCTGTACCAGTCAACCTAGCATTTCTCTTTATTTACACAAATAATTGATGATTGCCCTCTTTTGTTCTGTACCTGTTCCTTGTTTCAGCCTCGGTATAGGCACAATGAGATAACCTGTACAGTGCAGACACGTTGAGGTGTGGATTGAGAGAGAAGTACCTACACACCTGTGTGTGGGTGTCACTATCCACTTCATTAGATGTCATCATCTGGTGCTAGCAAATTTGATATAACCACATTTCTTCTACTGGAAACAAAATTGAGTGAAAGTTGTGGCTTTACTATGTTTCTTTCTAAAACTTCAGAGACTGTTGGGTTTTCCTGTGAAGATGTTATATGATTATGGTAGACTTCCTATCCTTCCTCAATGTTAGGAAAATATGGTATTCCACTGCACACAATGGAAGAGAGGGAGATAATTTTGCTTTCTGAAATACCCACCCTACTGAAATCTCGAAACTGCAAAAGCATCTCCTATTTTTTTTACAAAAAATTCTGGGTCAACACCTTTCAAAGTATTAAGTAGTAAACTCTAATATCTCAGAAAGCAAGTAAAGTAATTTGTCTAAAAATTAATTTTAAAAGTTGGTGTGAGCTTTTTAAGAGTCATGGGGATGGTTGAAAATGCTGTTGAATCAGCAGTGTTCCATCATTGCTGTTTCAAATTAAATCTGACTCTACAAGCAAAATACTTTAGATATTACAAAGGA
Source organism: Peucedramus taeniatus (assembly GCA_013400575.1). NCBI lineage: Eukaryota > Metazoa > Chordata > Aves > Passeriformes > Fringillidae > Peucedramus > Peucedramus taeniatus. The sequence goes on along the minus strand of WBNO01025653.1, from coordinate 166,557 downwards.
GGGTCATGAGGCATCAGAAATAAATTAGCTTTTAAATCAACATGGGAGTGACTAAAGCATATGCATAATTGAATGAAGTGAAAATTCTGCTTATAGTTCCTCTTAAAACCACTAAGCTTTAACAAGAGGTTTGATTAATACTGAAGCAAGAACTTCAAAAAGAATTGAGTTTGTCTTGAAAGAATTTAAATCCTTACTGCTGCACTGAAAGCAATAAACTTATTAGTAATAATAAATCTCAGCTCACCTTCTGTATTGTAGCATCAAAAGTTTCTATAAAATACCAGTATTTTGGAGAAGTGGAGGACTATGTATATTCACACTTTTTTTGGTTTTTTTTTTTTTTGTTGGTTTTTTTTTTTTTTTTTGTTTTGGTCGGTTGGTTTGGGTTTTTTTTTTTGGTTGGTTTCAAGTGGAACTAGTCTTTATCTAACCTAGAAGAAAAAACTTTAAAAGCTTCAGAATATTAACTCAAAAAGACCCCCCCAAATTTTGACTTTGCTGTAAGCAAACAGAATGAGCTTTGGCTTTAGGTGCAAGTTTTGTATTGTTTCTTGGGATTTTTTGACCTGTTTCAGAGACGTAAATCAAAGTTCTTTTTCTAGCTAATGGAGAGAGAAGCATAGAGAGTATCATCTCTGGATTTTGAATGAAAGTTTAAACTTATTGTTTACAATGCTTATGCAGCAGAAACTGTGAAACATTTTATCCAGATATTAGCTTTTTTATCTTATGCATTTCACTTTAGAATTTAAAAAGAATTTACAGTTGTCCTAGCACTAACTTTAAGTCACTGGTGAAAAATAGCATCAAATGATTTTTGAAATCTTTAAAGTATAGCTTCCCTGCTTCTTAAGTAACAGCTATCCAGATGTATAGAACAGTTGATTTGCCTAGATAATAAAATTAATTTATGTGAGCAAATTCAAGTGTATTCTCTTTTTGTCAGTTACCTTTTGTTCTTTGCCCTTCTGCATGTTATCACCTTTTGTCTGTGTAAGGATGCAGGCTGGAATATGTGCAGTAAGGTTTTGTTCCTGGAAATGATGGTGGCATAGTTTCTTTTACTGAGGGTAACCTTGTAAACTAGAAGTTTCTGTAATTATGCTTTGTTGACATTTGGAGCTAAATGTTGCACACTAGGTAGCAGTTTTTTTACTTGGAAAATGTTTAATTGGCTGTTCAGCATTTGAAACTTTTATACTGACAGATAACTTGCAGAACTCTCTTTGTAATTAGTCCACAGAAGAAAAACTTGCTCTAGCTCAAGAAGAACTAGTTTCCAGCAGGAATCGAATTGCTAGCAATAATCAACAGATTCAGGAACTGAAGAAAGCTAAGTCTACACTGGAGCAGGATGCATCAAAGAAAGAACAGCAGCTGGGTGAGAAGACCAAAATGCTACAAGATCTTCAGAATGACAGGGTAAATGCCTCTACCTTTTGAAATCTTCACACAGGAGATTTCACATCCACCCCATGCAGGCACCCTTTATTATTTTCTATTATGTCCCTAATTTGAGAGCATAACACTGTTGTAGTGCATAACAATAACAGTTTCACTGAACCTCTGGTGAAAAGACTTAAGAAAGAGACAGTTGTACTGAATTTGGTTTAGAATATGCTTTAATTTTTTCTAGACAGGTTTATGGCTAGACAGGTGGGAAAACGTTTTTAGTTTTAAATCTAAAACTGCAATCATGCTGCTAATTGTATTACAAACTGTGGATAGATATATGGCAGTTGTTTCCCCATAATTACAAAGCCACCAAGTAATTTTTGGGCCCTGGATGCTTTTTGATTGGTTGGGTTTTTTATTTTATGAACTTGGAAGAGGTAACTTTTCTAGTACTTCTATTTCTCTTCAAGATTTTGAAAGAAAAAGATTTGGCTAATGAAAAATGTAAAACGGCAGAACTCCAGGAAATAAGAAATAGGCTTGAAAAAGAAAGTGCCAAGCTGGGTGAAGAGCTTAGAGCCTGCAAGCAAGAATTTGAAAAGGTACATTGAGACAAACTAAGTCTTCTTCATGTGTTTGGTTATCTAATGAGAAATATGTGCCTGTAACTCAGTAGATGTTATCTGGAATGGCTTTGCAAAGATGGTTACTGTAAATATTGGTATTACAGGTAAGGGAACCAAAGCCCAGATTTTATTGAGCTCCCTCAGCAATGATGTCTTGGTTGGTGATGATCCTTGAGCACCAGGGCCTAGTGAGCCAGGTGGGCTGCATAACTTGTCTTAGCTTCAGGATGGGTTGTATATCCTGGCTTTTCTTCAGTTCCACTATAAATTCACTCTGCATACCCCTGCTTGACTATTCTGAAATGAAAAGCTTTCCAAAAGATTCACAATGGTGAAGTTTTCCAGATATTCTAGGCAATCTGGGACTTCTCAAGGATGCATGGTAGAGCTGAAACTGTCTTACTGTTGTTTCTTAAAATGTCTTAAAAAGTCACAGTTGGGGGAGCCTCATAAAAGGCAAATGTCAGGAGCCTCATAAAAGACGAACTCTCTACCAAAATCATAACAATCAGTTGAGCTCTCTAAATGGTAAAAGTTGGGAGATTTAAAATGAAAAAGTTTAATTTTTAGTAAAACTAACTGTTTCTTGCCACACTCATGTTCTGTTTTTTTATTCTGTATAAAAACTAACATTCCTAAAATGCCGCAGTTTGTGTTTTCCATAATATATTATTAGCAGTTATATTTGCATCTGTTAAGCACACTTATTTTAATTTGTTGCACAAGTATAAATACTGGTACAATTCCCTATACACTAATAAAAAGAAAATAACATGATAACTTAAAACCTTCAGATGTTCTTTTGTTCTCCATTGTTTAGAAAATAGTCTGTCATTTTTAGGTACAAGTCTGTACTTTGTTTCTCTTGAGCACTCTGTGCTTGGGGAAAGGTATTCTAATTCTTGTTGTTCCTAAAATCTGTATTCTAAAGAATAAAATTTATGAAGATGTAAAAGGTGTGCACACCAATATCAGCTTAATAGTAATGTCTTCATTTCCCTACAAGCAATCAGACTAAAAGTCTCCTAAAGACTTAAATTCTGTTTCCCATCTCCTAGCAAGGAATGGATGTATATGTATCTGTAGGGCATCCTCTTGTTCTGAGGATATGTCCTTTTCACTGTCCTTGGTTTGGTTTCAAATTATATTGTGAATTTTGATTTATGGAAAATGGTCCACCCCTATTAGTCTGTTAGTATCTATATCCTTTGCTTTGTAAATGTAAGAAAAATTATTTCTGTAAATTAAATTAACTGTTCTACTTGTGTTCAGTTACAGAAGAACAAGTAATGCCACTATTTATATCATCCTACTTGCTTAAAACAGAGTAATTTTTTATACACTGAAAACTAATAGAAACTAACTTTCTTCCATCAGCATTCAGTTTTACATTGTCATTACAAAGTTTTCGACCTCATTATTGCAAACAGAGAACAACGTGAAGTAAATTTTAGAGCAGTACCTAGAAAATGACAGTTGGTGCATCTTTTCAAGGAGTGGTAGAAAAAAAATCATAGAAACATACATTAAAATTATTTTTAAAATTGAATGTTGATCATGATATAAGTTTAAAATCTTTGATCATGAAAATCACTGATACTTTGCTCTATAACATCATCCTTTCTTCTGGTGATAAAACTAAAAAATATTGCTGTCTTCTCTTAAGAAAGAATTACAGTATTTTTGAATTTAAATTCATTTACACTTTCAGTGTTGCTGCTTTAACTTTGAACTCTGTATCCTAACAGGAGGTGACAAATCTCAAGGATGGAAATCAGCTATTGATTCAACAGAAATTAGAACTGCAGGGCAAAATAGATAATGCAAATTCAACTCTGGAACAGGAGAAACAAAAACATCAAGCTGTCAAAGATCAGCTGAAAAAGAGAGAAGAGGAGCTGAAGAAAGAATGTGCTGAAATTGAAGCCAAACTGGTTAGTATGTTAGAGAGAATGAGACTGCTGTTTTGTGAACATGCCTTTGGATTTTTCCAGGGACAGAAAGGAAGCAATGGGTTGACTTTAGTTTCACTTTACATGAGCTTTTAAATGACAAGATCAAAATTCTTTGAGGCATTTAATGGTGTAGGAAAATTCAGTGCAGTGACAACCTTGTCTAGTAGTGTATGTTGATTAATAGAAGTGATTCTATTACAGTAAAATTCTGTGGCTACATTACATTCTGTAATGTAGGGAATAGGGAAAGAATGTTGGAAGCTCATTTTTCATTTTTCCATTGTTTTTATAGCACACAGAGAAAAAAGACAAAGAAGAAGAAAAACGGAAACATGAGGAAAAAGAGACCAAGCTCACCATGCAGGTCACAGCCCTGAATGAAAACCTGGCAACAATGAAGAAAGAGTGGCAAAGCAGTCAAAGACGAGTGAGCGAGCTGGAGAAACAGACAGATGATTTACGTGGAGACAATGCTGTCTTGGAAGCAACAGTCCAGAATAATCAGGATGAGAGGAGAGCATTGCTGGAGAGGTAAGCTGTGGTCATGATGATGAGGAAGTGTAGTTTGAGAAATTAAATGAACTGAGGATGAAAACTTGTTTGAGTTGATTTGGGATTCGGCATTCGTGCTTTATTTAAATGTGTATTTGTTCTTAGTGCCTGGCCTGTGAGTGCAGTTTTCAGAGTGCACCCTTCTCTCATCACTGCCAAAGCACAGCAAGAGGTTTTGGAACCAACTGTGCTCTTTGTGATTGTTCTGTAGAAAACAAGGCAGGCTTATCAGGATTTTATCACCAAAGCCACAGCTCTGTGCTTGCTCTCAAAGATTTATGTCCATCTGTAAGACCCTTCTAAATACACTGGGCTTCTCTGAGATTTCAGGTGTATAGGCTGTGGCTTCTCATCTGTTGTGTCAACCTTGTGAGGCCGGGCAGAGAGAACCTGAGCTAACTGTCCTTCTCCATCACTCTGAGGCTCCCATTCCTTGATTTAGTTTGAATACATGCCCTAGTCAGCCAGAAGCCTGGAAGAGACCCCTTAAGTAACATAGAATTTGCGTAGGAACTCCTAGGTGTGACCACTACTCTGTGTTAGGAGACTGAACGTGTAATTGGATTAGATAGACTAAAGTTCACAAAGGAGGCATTTTCTTCCTTCTGAAAACCTGCAGTCTTATTTTCTCCCGTCCTGCTGTTGTCTCTACAATATATTTAAGTCTAAGGTAAGCAGAGTGCTTTTCCTTCAGGCAGCAGGAGGCCTTGCAAGGCAGTGCGAGCTATTTGAATGCAGTGATTTCCAGGGTAGAAGAAACACCTGTGAGACAGGAAGCTTTCTTTGTCCTTATTTCCTGACATGTTTGCTGAAGGCAGAGGGGAAACCTTCTGTCGGTACTGTCAAGCTTGGTGGTTTGACTTTTGAGCAGTAGACCTTGGAAAAGGATGGGATCAATTCAAGTGAGATTCTCTTTCTTTGGCAATCCCTTGCTGTACTGTGTTGAACTCATCCAGTAGCTGTTTACAGCTTGGCAGAAAAATACCCTTTGAAATTTGGCTTTGAGCAGCTGACTGAGTTTCAGCTGATGGGAGGCAGCCTTGATAGAAGAAAAAGGTTTCTTTTCTGCTGTGCTGCCTGACCTGATCTGCAGCAGCTGGTTTGCAAGAGTGCCCCATAGCACAGGGAAATTTATCAGGGCTTGCTGTTGAGGGACTGCATTCAGCACTGTCCCTGGTTTGGGGTGTAACTCCAGGTATTGGTAAGCTGCAGATACTCAGGAGCAGTATAATCTTTAACTGATTATTACAACAGAATGTTTTCCTAATTAAGGCATTCAAGAACTTCTCAGAGCAAGGATTTTTTGGCTGGATTTTATGTGGGTAAGTTCTCAGGCTGACAACTGGCCCAAAGGACACACAGTGTACATTGTCTTAAATGCTTTGAGCTGACTGTTTATTATTTTGCCTCAGGTGTATAAAAAGTGAGGGAGAAATTGAAAAGCTTCAGGCCAAACTTGTAGAAATGAAGAAAAAGCTGGACAATACAACGGCTGCAATGCAGGAACTTGGCCGAGAAAACCAGTCATTGCAGGTATAATTTAATTTGAAGCTATAAAACATGTTGATTCTCTGTTTGGGACTTAGGAGAATTTCAAATTTGTGTCAGTTTGCTGGTGCGTTGCCTTTCTAGAGTGAGTTAAGGTGTTGTGTTTGTGGTGTGTGAGGGCCATACTTCTGTCTGTGTGTTATTAAATCTGCTTATAGTTTTGAAGCTTGGAAGGTTTCCTCTCTGAACAGCTGTAAGCCCTGAGTATCATGATAGAATTGGTGCTTTTATTTTGCAATAGGTAGTGCATACTGTGGAAATAGAGGATATTAGAGGGAATAGACATGCATTTTTTAAAAAGTCTGATGGCTTTTTTTACATCTTCTGTATAGATCAAACACACACAAGCTCTCAACAGGAAGTGGGCAGAAGACAATGAGGTACAGAATTGTATGGCTTGTGGAAAAGGCTTTTCGGTGACAGTAAGAAGGGTAGGTGTGTTCTACTCTATCTATGGCAATTTTCTATTTTTATTGTTTTCAAACTCTTGGATTGGATACAGACGTCAGAAAATGTCCTGAATAGTATTGTGATTCTCAAGACATCTCAGAATACAGTTATTGTTTGAAGTGCATTATATTAAAAAATAATGATAGTGGAGCTTACTTTATTCATTATTCTTTTTCCATTTTAACAGCATCATTTTATAAACAGTGTTAAAATGCCTCAATACCCAAAGCAAGCAGGCAAAATTACACTGTTACAAGCATATTTACAGAAAATGTATTTATAACCAATCTGAACTAAATTTATGGGTATAAAAGGAATGTAAATTGGTTGAAATTAGCTATGTGTGAAAATACGAGGTATCACCATAATCTGGTGCTTCGTGACTATACATTAGTAAACATGGAACAGAAGAAACAACTGGATGTGTTTTAGGTCTGTAGTCAGACCTTGCTTGGAAAACTGCTGAGGTCAGCTAAGATGTTAGCATCAATTGGCAGGGTCTGCCCTTCATCCAGAGCTGAGCACCCCTCCAACAAGTGACTTGGCAATGAAGTAGATGAGGGATATTTGTAAGGTTCATTTTTGCAGAGCTTTCTGATACAGTCTTAGGTGACTCCCCCTGGCCTGCACTATTTTGGTGATGTTCTTTGGGCAGTCTTTGAACAGAGGCTGCTGGATCCTTTGATTCAAGGATACTCAATGTGAAAGCAGGTAATTACATATAAGAAGAATGTATTTCATGTGACCAAAACAAGTTCAAGAGAACAAATTCAAGAGGATGAATTTGAGAGGATGAACTTATGAACAAATTCAAGAGGATGAACTTAACCATCTATTTTATGAAACTGGTATATTCTCTTGACTCAGAAGTACTTCTGAATGTTTTACTGATATACCCTTTAGAAAGGATTTACTCAAATGACCTTCTCTGTGCTATGTAACTGCCAACTAAAAATTAAGACTAATTTTTGAAACATGAGAGTTGATTTGGGTGAGAGTTGGCACGATAGTGATCTTTATTAGTGATCGCTGTTCTGCCACTGATGTTCAGCATGTGTGTTTCTTCTCTTTTGCAGCATCACTGTAGACAGTGTGGAAATATCTTTTGTGCTGAGTGCTCAGCAAAGAATGCCTTAACTCCTTCTTCCAAGAAGCCTGTCCGAGTCTGTGATACTTGCTTTAATGACTTGCAAGGATAACTGGCTATCGTGAGTGACAAAGAAATGTTACACTAAAATTTACTATTTCTGTTGATGCACTTCATTCAGCACTCAGACTACTATTCAGTTTGGACAATGATTGTAACACTTGGCAAAATCTAGTATATTTTAAAATGTTTATTGATACCAAGCAAAACTATTGTATTTTTTTGTGAGACATGGGCTCAGATCATTCATAGCTTACTGACATTAATCATGGAAAGAGCTTTTATGTCTAGATTAGAAATATCCAGTTATTTGTAAATAAAGTTTAAACAGAGGAGTAACAATGTATTTTTTTATCTTTTATTTTTTTGTTCAAGAGAAACAGCATTTATGCGATATTGAAGTTTATTCTTGTTTCCTTCAAAGAAAAAGGAAGATGCAAAAACTTGTGAGGATTTTATGTATCAAATGTTGCTGTAAAAACATAACTAATTGTTGCATTTGATTGCATATCTCATGGTCTTTATAACCCCCTGTGATTTTGGTTTTTTTTTCTATCTTTCTGGTTCTTGCGTTTTTCTCTCTAAAGTTTGAACTCCACAATGAGGGTAATGGCTGGACTCAACTTCAACTCAGTTTTATTTGCCCACTTGTAGTATCAGCACCCAAGTCCTTATCTAACACAGCACTTGGGTGCTGGAACATCTTTACACATACTGTATTGCATAGTTGGTGTGTGAGTGTGTCTGTCTCTCTGAGAGAGTATGTGTGAACAAATGATGAGAAAGTTTATCTGGCATTGTAGCAATATTATATTATACATTACAATATTTCATCCCACAGTGATTGATTTCACTTTTACAAATTTGGTTGACACATTTTAATATTCAAGAAACCCTTACATTATGTGGGTTTTAAAAAGCAAACAAACAATGCTGGTAGAAGCCTGTAGCACATCTCTGCCCCTGCCCATACCTGGGAAGCACTGAGAGATCACTGCTGTTCTAAGGGACATCCACACCTTCCAAGCCAGGTATCCAACTAAGAAAAAGTATTTTTTGAGACAGCTAAATTTTTTTTTTTGCCTTTTCTTCTCCCCCTTCCCTCAGCTTTTGGTGGAAGAAGCTGAATTCCTGCTACTCCTAACAAACTTTACTTTTCCATTACTCCATCTGACCTCCATTACCAGGGGCTCTGAAGCGTTATGTTAGTTATGTGATTTAGTCTGCTTAGAATGGAAAACTGGCTTTGTTATAAGCCAGACAGCTCTAACTAAGAGGCCAATATATATGACAATAAATATTAATTCATACTTTCTGTACTGGGAACAGAAGTTTCTTGTACAGTTCATGTAAGTTGCATACTTCTTTTTTGTTGTGGTTTTGTTTGCACCTCTTCATTTTTGCTTGCCTGTCTCTAACTTTTCTTCCCTTTGTATCTGGTATTTCAAAACCCTTAAGATTATTTCTTCTAAGCAGGGGTTATGCCTTCCAATATTTAGGAATTTTTTTGATCTTAAATTTTGTCTTGTCTAATAAATTCTCCACCCCTCAAATGCTTCAGTCTCTTACCAGGTTTTGCCAGTTGTTCAGAGAAAAAGCCTGTGTCCTGAATTCCTCTACTTCTTTTCTGAGGCAAGGAATCAAATTCTGTCACGATGACAGATAATATATGATAATGAGCTTAATCATCATTAGGAAGATTTGTTTGCTTTCATCTAGTTACAGCTCTATAAGTGAATGAAGAAGTGTCTTCTTTATAAAAAATATCTTAACTGTCAAGTGAAGAAACTTCATCCTTCTACTCCAGAAGTAGTGATCTATATGTTTCGTATTCCCTTTTAACTTACCCAACAAGTTCTACATTAGCACTGTCAAGGAGTTTTCTTAAAATTCAGTTCTTATTTCCCAGAAGCCAACTGAATGATGTAAAAGGGTTTGGTTTGCAACTGTGGTTCATACAAAACACTGACGTGCTTTTCTGGTTTGAACTTGAGAGTTGCTTGCTCAGAAAAAGAACAACTGCTGCAACAATTCCATATGAACAGAAGCCTCTGGACTCCCTGTTTCTCCTCATCAGTGTAACTGTTTGGCATAAGAATCTTCTGAATAGAAAATATGAACAGAATCTCTGCCTCTGGGAATTTTTTTTCTATTTATTTGTTTACTGAGAGAAACCAAAAAAATTGCTTTAGAATCTTTCTTTTTCTGACATTAGAAATGTGGGAAAAGTAGAGATATGACAGTTGTGCTCCAGCCTAGATGCATTCTGCCCTTTAGTGTAACACACAAGAGCCTTGTGCTGTTCTTTGAGTGAAGGACAGCCACATAGAACAGGAGGGATTTTGAGCAGGAAGGGAGAAACTTCCACGGCTGCCTAAGATCAAAACACAGGAGGCAGGGGAAGATGGAGATCTTTCAGGGGAGCTAGGAAAGTGGTTAGAAGAATCAGTAGTATTTAGGTGTTTTGCTTTTGATTGGTAACATGTGAAAGCTCAGGAGAGACTTCTGCACTGGTATAAGCTCTGCAAGGGTTGTTAATTCAGCCTTTTGGGATGCCATTGTGTAAAGACAAGCAGAGTCACCTTTCTCTGCAGGCTGCTGAAGCAGTGCAGTTGGTTGACTGCAGATCACACCTTGGTGTGGAGTTCTTCAGTTTCAGAGGCAAAACCAGCTTGATTTTTGAAAGTTGCTTTTTGCTGGCCAGTTTCTATAACCAGCTTTTTGAGGGGATGGAAATGCTTTTTTGAACACAAATTTGTAGAAAGAATGATTGTTAAAATCTGGAGGAACAGTGGGGTAGAAACTTTCATGTTTGAGCTTTGATCCTGCAGATATAGGTCGTGATTTCTGCAGCTTTTCGCTGGAGTGAATTTATGACTCCATTGCTGAGTCTTACGCTCCTTCTTTTGTACTTGTACTTAGTGCTGGTCTGTATTTGTTGACAAGTTGATGGTAGACTGACTCTATAGTACTTGGCTTCACTGCCAGGTTGGAAGCTGTGCTCAAGCTCAAGAAAATATCCTGTAATAAGGGATACTGGAAGGTGAAAAGCTGTGTATTTACAAATATGCTTGCAGAGTCTGACTGTTTTGATGGGCATGTTTCAGTAGGAATGTGGGCTTTTTGTTCCACAGCCTTAAAATCTAAGTAACTGGAAAACCAAGTAAAAAGCCTGGTGACTTTTACCGCAGTAAAATGAAGGATTCCAGGCAAAACAGTTTAATTCACTGATTTTTCAGACTGCAGACAGAGGAACAGAGGGGAAAACTAATAAAATGGCAGAAGATACTGATTCTTGGAACTGGAGGATGCATAGTTACATGTTTTTACAGCTTCTAGCAATAGGCAGATTGCTCTGATTCACTGAGGAGCACCGTTGTAGAGGAAGAGGTGAAAATGATGGCAAAACCAGCACTCAGACTGGTTTGAGTAGGTTTGTGGGATCCTCAAGCAGCCTTTGATTACTAGTCATTACTATGGCATCAGGAATGGGACAGTGAAGTGTGGGCTTTGTTCTTGAAACTGTCCCGTCTGCAGGAGACTCCATCCATATTCAGAATGGCTGTGAGAGCAGAATGTGAGAGACCAGCTACTTCATGGGCAGAGATAAGCTCTGGAAGCTTTTGTAAATGTGTAAAGGACAGTCTTACTAAGGGTGGGGAGAGCTTCTTTTACCTTCCTGGGGACAACACCTCTCTTCCCAGTGAAAGACCCACAGTCCCTTGCATTTTTGCCCCACAAATGCCAAATCCCGCTGTTCCACTCTGGCCTCATGTCAGCAGTACATCACACTGGAGACAGGTAGCATTGCAGAAGTCAGTGGTAGGCTTTTGATCTTAGCTGCCTCGGCTTCACTGTTATTTATTTCTTCTCCCCTTGTACTCCCTAATGTAATCTTCCCTCTTCTGCAAAGGTTGAATGAAGAGGATAAAAGTAATGAGTCACAGTAGGAAAAGTTGCTGTCTGGAGATGAAGAGACAAAAGGAATTTTCTGATGCAGCTTCCAACAGAGGCAAGAGGTTTAGAGGGATCTCATTTTTCAGCTGGCTTCACTCTCTGGCACAAGAGTCCAAGGCTGTAGGGTGAAATGTGGGGTTTTGCCTCTGTTTTTGGAAGGTGTCAAGTAACCAAATTGTCATGGAATGTGGACCACAAGGTACACAAGAACAATGAGTAACTACTTTTGTTGGTTTTGGGACCATTAGGGTTGTTTGTGAATCCTCACTGGAAAAGTTTTCTTAGAAGTGAAGCAAGAAGGGATTTGGGAGCAGAAGCATGAAGTAAACCTCTCTGTGTTTGTATTACGTGAGCCAGAACAATTGAGCTACTCGTGCTAGGTGTAAGAGAAGTGACATTCATAAAGGAACCTGGAAAACTCAACTGCTTTTCTGGATTGTTAAGTGTCAGTTAACCATGGAGTGGAAACAAATGTTTGGTGCAAAATTTAAAATATTTATGGCCAGTACTCAGTGATGGACAGAAAAATGCTGGACCTGAAGTTCAAATAGAATCTAAACTATGCCAAGAAAAATGATATAATGATTTGAGCATGTAGAAACTGCTCTTATAAATTACTCTTCCAGGTACCACCTCTCCTGCTCTCATATTCTCAGAGAGAAAGGAAACAACACTGTCATTTGCACTGTGCACTTTTTGCTGTCTAAGAGAATCTGTAGTAAGTGGAATGGCATCATGTGCATTGCATGTGTTAGCTGTAGTCATTGGACAGCAGGTTTATAATCATCTGGATTTTTCGCTGTATACATCTGGTCCTAAGGAGAACTGCACTCACAGTTCCTTTTACCAAAAACACAATCGTCATCTGAGAGCACATATAACAAAAACCATGTTAGTCACACGTGTCTTTGTAGAACTTAATTTTAAGATTATAAAATGAGAAAAAAAGAAATTTTATGTATTTGCAAGGATTTTGCCAGTTGTCCATTTCTTTGGTTTTGAAGTCCTGACTTCAGCATCCTTTTTAGAATAAGTTTGAGATTATTGTCCAAACATAGCCTCTCCAAAAGCACTAATTGATGTACTTTCCAAAACCAGCTATAATTGCATAAGTCCTGCCATGGAAATTTGTTTTTTGTGGTATTTTTTCTGTTTCTTTTTAAGGGGACACTGAATAAAAAAGTTTGCATGTTTAGAGAGAACATTAGATACCACTTAAGTTCCCAATAATGAGGAGTGTAGGTGCTAGGTAATGTAATAAACTCTGCCTGTTGTCTGTTGCTCTCCACATACTATGGACTCACTATGCAGTGGATAGAGAAGTGTCTGTGCATTTAAAGATTGATGAAGTCCTGCTACTCTTTGGATCAATGTTGTATGAAAGCAGGAGTCTGGAAGGCACATTTTCCAATTTTCCCTCCCCCTTGTGACTGAAACTTAACACTAAAACCAGATTCGTCTGTATTTCCTGCTTTTTTTTGGGTAAAGAGGGCTGGGAAATGATATTCATTGTTATATGTTAACAGGTCAGTGCTGGCAGGTCCAGGCTACTGCTGTTGGCTTTATGGCAAAGTCCTCCATTGTATCACGCTGGAGCTTGATTCCTGGCACAAAAGGGATGTTTGAAAGAACATCTCACTGGGTTAGCAAATACCAGAACTTTTTATAGTAATATGTCCAAAATGCCGCTTGTATAGAAATAGTCACTTTTGTAGGAAAAGGAAAAAAGTCACCAAAAAAGTCACACCCCTCACCTCCCATCTGATGCCATTACATAAGATTTAATTTAAGCTACCTCTCAAAGTGAAATTCAAACATTAGGTAAGTTTAATAAGGTTTTCTCACTGTCATGTTATGTAAAGGTTATAGTGAATGCCAAAATTGCAAAAATTTATCACCAAAAAGGAAAAGAGTTAGGTAGTTTTTTTTTTTTTTTTTTTAATGTGTATTTGAAAATATTCAACACTTCAAGTTATTGTAAATTCTCTTAATTTCTTTTAACTTCTGTAGTTTCAACCTTGCAAACTCTAGCTGCTGGACAGGAAATAAATTATAGTCACAAGCTTTCATAATCAAGGTCTGCTGGGTAAAACCAATTTTATATGGAGCTTTGTCATTTGGTTACAGATTGCCTCAGTCACCAAATGTACCATTCATTTGGTTGTGTTTTTCTTCTTCAGTACTCGAGATGTGAACTTGGTGAATGGTGTTCTGTAATGGATGTGTGACACAAATTACATGGTCTCATTTGCCTCTTTTCTGACTTTTAATGATCACTTTATTATTGCAGATGTGAATATTGTTCATATAGCTTAATTTCTGTATAATTGTATAAAATATAAATGGAAAGAATATAAGTTTTTACTTGGTATTTAGAAGTAATGTATTATAAAAGACTTATGTTGCAGTTTTACTTACAGAGTACTGTACTTCTAAACTGGATCATACCATCTTGGTAGGTGTAGATAGATTTTTTGCATGAGTCTGTTTTGGTTTTATTTCTTTTTAATTGAAGTTTTATTCTTTTAAGTTCTACTTTCAGTGTTTGTGTTTACTACTTGTGATCATGTAGTTGTGCCTTACATTGTGAAAGCATTTAGTCCAGTGTGCACTGTAATTCTTAAACTCTGTGATCTGCAAGGTGGCTGTGGATTTGAATGGGAAGGTGACACCATGCATCAGTGGGTTCTATATAAAATATGATGAATTGTTGCTGAAATGTCATTTTTGTTTTCTAATATGTTAAAGGAATGACTTAATAAAAAAATTAGACCTTTCTAATAGACGAGGTTATATCATTCAAAACTACCTTGCCCTGTTTCAGACAGCAAAGCTACTTTGAAATGGTGGATATATAGTTTTACAAATGAACTATAGGGAAGCCACACATGTAGGAACAAGCTAAATGTTCCAGCTTCTGAGAGTTGTAGGGAGCTGCAACAAAGGCTTTCCTTAGGACACAGTAATAATGACTGTTTTTCAAATCTGGTTTTTTTCACAGGTTAAATTCAGAGTAGTCTTTCCATTCCCAATAGCTGTGCAAGGCTGCCAAGTATCCCACATTTGATGAAAGTCCTTCTATCACTGGCTGTGTTTTGACATCACGTTCAATGCAGCTGGACAGTTGGCATAACTGGAAGACTCAAAAGTAGCACTTGTTTTATTTTTTAGACCAACAAAGGTCTCACTTGTGAAATGAAAAGTTCTTTCAGGGTGGAACTGTGTTGCAGAGAGAAGCCAGATGGTTAATGTGGGAGATCTGTCCTGTGACAAAGCCACTATTGAATTAGAGAGGCACAACCAAACAACCCATGTTAAGCTATTGAAGCAGGGCTCTGTGTAGATATGGAGAAAGATGGAGAGGAGAGGTCTCCTCTGAAAGGCAGTTTGAATTGGGATTCAATTTCTGCCTCTCCTGCTTCCTGAGGTATCTTTCTTTTGACACTGCAGAAGAGCCTATTGAGCTTGTGTCTCCATGAAGACAAACCTGTGTGTAAATACTTCCTTCCCCTGGGCTGTCCTTGGAGACATGCTGGTCAGGAATGACTGCTTGTCTGGTAAAGTGAGTAGACCTGGCTAAAGGTTGTTTTGTTAAAAAGTATACAAAGTGAAATACTGTTTTCCTTCTGCCAGCACACAAAGCACACACCTTAGTCTGTCAGGTGTGACTCCTCTGGGCTTGAAATGTCCTGTCAGCATTGGTTTCAGGATGCTGTGAGGTTCTGGTGAGCCCTCGGTGTGATGCAGTGTGCAGCTGAGCATGAGATCAGGGAGATGGAGCACAGCTGTGTCAGCCAAGTCGTGTCTGGACGTTGGCCGCTTGTGCTATGCCCTGGTGCAGATCTGTCTGTGCTCTGTTTTGCCCTCCTGCTTCACAAGTTCACCACTGGGCACAGAGCCTGATGGCTGTTCCTTTCCCAGGAAGGAAAAACTTGCCCATGATAGACACAGGGGAAGAGCAGGAATTTGTCTATCACAGTGGCCAGGCTGTATCTGGAAAGCACTGGACCAGGTAAGTGCATACATATATATACATATATACACATGCTCAGTATTAATGTAAAAAACATCTTGGGATATTATAGGTTAGTGGGTAGAGATACATAAATATCAGAAGCTATGGCTACACAATTCTAGCATAATGAAATTTATTAATACAGTCTGAATGATGCAATAACCCTTCTAAACTTCTCTGGTGAATGAGTTGTCCTTACCAACATAGCGGTTTTTTCCCTGTCATGCTTTCTAGGAAATCATAAGCTCTTTTAAAGCTTCCCTGGGTGGCAAGAGCCTTCCCTAGGTGAAGCAAGGGAGCATCTAGGAGTGATACATTTGTTGCATGGCTCATTCCCCTCCTCCAATTTATTCCTACATCGTGTGTTCAATGCGCCATATTTTTGTCAAGTCAGAAATCTGTTAGCTTCAAAGACCTAAGGCATTCTGAAAGAAGTAACTATATTATCACGACAGTAATCTTCCACTGGCTCTGTCAGTGCAGTGCTGACATTATTAAATTTCAGAGGATTCAACAGGGAAGCAGAAAGCAGTGCTTTTCTTGGTTTCATGTTGTGTGGTGTAATTGGAGATGGCTGTTTCTATCTGTGACATCCATGCTTTCTGTAACAAGAAAAAATATTTGTAAACCAAGACAACCTAAAAAATTTCCAGTAAGTTAGATGCATAAACATCCAGAGCCTTTAGTTTTGTTAAGCCTCTCTTCAGGCTTGAGCTCATAATTACTGAAGGAGACATGAATTATCCCACAACTGAGACTCTCCTAGTTGTTCAGGCCACAACATGCTGCTGGAATCTGTGTCTGGGGCCAGGGATTTCCAGTGAATTGTTTCCATTTTTGGTTGGAAGGTAGGATTTTAATGCTCTGTTTGTAATGATGAAGTTTGTTGCAGACTGTTTCACCCCTTTCTGTGTGATGTTTATTCATTCGGTTAATGCTGTCCCTGCAGTTTGGGTTCCTCATTTTTCTGATTAAGACAGCTCCAGTCCTATCAGTATCACAAGTTCTGTCCCCCTCCAAGATCTGCCATGTCAACTGAATTTCAGTTTCTGTTATCATGCTGACAGCATTCAGGTCTATGTTTGCTGTCATCCAGGTATAGGAACAGGGGGGTGATGGAGAGATAATTTCAAATCTGAAACTTCCTTGTCTCTGCTCTCGAGATAGTCTGGTCGCAGAAGTTGACTTGTCTCTGAATTACTATGATTAGACATTGAACTAACCCTAAGAGGATTTATCCTTTGGACAAAAACCTTTAAAGGGCCCTTTCAACCCAAACTATTCTATGATTCTATGACATTGATGATGTTAGCCCTGGTATGAAGGCAGTTTTGGAAAAGGAAGGTCATATTCAGTAACAGGAGAAAGTAATGACTTTCCAAGTACCAGCCAGTGACTTGAAAATGGAAAGAATTCACTCAGTGTTTCTCTTAGAACAAGTCTACCTCCATTTACTTGTAAGAATTAGTATTAGTGGTGGTCAAAATTCTGTGCATTAGGTATTAGAGAGGGAAATTCAACTTATAAGAGAAAGCAAAATACTGTGAAGTGCCTGACACACTTTCAGATATTATACACACTGCTGTTACTAGAAATGTGACATGGTGTGAAAATGAGGGGTAAATTTATGTAACAGTGAAATTAATCATACCATCTGTTCAGTCTGAAATTGCAAAATGCATGTTGTGAATAAATAAGCATGAGACAGTTTTCTGATCTGAGTACTACTGCATGTGAGTTGGGTGTGGAGGGTGTTGTTTTGATGTTGACTTCTCTGGAGAGGCTGACCATCTTCTATGACACAAGAAATGAATTTTTTTTTTTTCAATCAGAATTGGTAATGTTTTTCAACAAGAATGTGACCTGCTATCAACCCTGATAGAAAACTGGAACATGTTCAGCAGCAAAAATTCTCTAACAAATATGTGAGCCAGAGCACTGGGGTGTTATTTTGTTTTGTTTTAGTTTTGGTCAAGTGTCACAACTGTAGGAGATTCTTATCACAGCATGATCACTTTTAGGCTGCCACCCTCCTTTAGGGAAAGCATAGTTGTGCAATTAGAGAAGAAAAAAAAGATGTTTTACCTACCTTGGCAGTCTCTGTCTGAGCTTGTAGCAAGAAGACTGCTATGCACTGCTGATACCTGTTCTCATGCTGTATTAGAAAAGCATTTCGCAGGCTCAACACTGGAAAAGGTAACAAAGGTGTATATAAATGCACCTCATACAACTGTCAGTCCAATTTTATATCACGTTGATTATGATCAGAGAAATGATACATGTAGGCATCTTTTCTGATTTCTAAAAGGGCAGTTGCACCCTCATAGGGTGAGTTAATTTTGTTGTGTAGGAAGCTTCTTATTTCAAAACTTTATTCCACTTGCATTTGTTTTATTTTTAATTGCTTCATCGTGGTGCAGCTAAGGTGCTTTTGAGTCTGCCTGAGGATCATTAAAAAATACTTCCCTTCAAGGTGGCCTAAATCATAACTGAAGTCAGAGAAAAACAAATATCAAAAATTAAAAGGAGAGGTTCCATTTCCATTTTATTTGAGTAAGTCTGTATGATGGCTGGCACATGGGGAAGTGGCTGCACTCAGACTGATGCTGGCTTTGGGTTCTCCCTGGGCATGTGCCTGAGCTGGTGCTCCTGGGGATGCCCTGGTTGGCTGCCAGCAGCCAGGCATTTTGCCTCTGTTTCCTGACAAACTTTTGTTCCTGAAGGTGACCGTGAGCATCATGTAGTGTGTTTCTCTGCAAGGGGACAAAGTGACACCAATGTCACACATCTGGAATAAAGGGGGAGCTTAAGTCGGCTAGTGATTTTCTAATCAGAAAGTATGTTGCTGCTTGCAATCTTCAGAGCTGGGTTCCTACTGTTATATTTACATGTAAAGTTACATCTCTTATCCAAGGTCATGGTGTTTGCAGATAGTTCTGCTTTTAGAGTACCTTCATGGTGTTATGAACACACCATTTTATCTTCTATCCCTTCACTAATGCATAGAAGGCTTTGGACAAGAATTATCCTACATAATTATCAGCCTCCTGCCTGCTACCAAAAGGGTATTTCTAGAATATTGCAACGTGTGTTTTTTTCTAGTACTTGCATTGAGCTTTGTTTATTTTCAAAGTGATGTCAACCCTCAGCAAAACAGAAGCAAAAGTACTTGCTAGATCAAAAATCAGGATTTCATTTTTGATTAATGTAATGGATCACATGACCTTTCTGAGAACATGCTAACTAATCTTTTAGTGCCACCAGTAATAAAAGTCTCTTTGAGAGTGCAGATATATTGGCAACATTCCCCAAGGTCACGCATTCCAGACAATATTAAATATTTTGCTTTCTCCTGCAATGGGACATTTTCTGTTGACATTGGAATGTTTGCTTGTTGTTTTACACAGAATGGTGGGAATCTGAACTGCAATCTCCCTATAGTAATTTTTCTCACTGTTTTTATTGTACCTCACCCCAAGGGGTCCTGTCTTCGGATGGGGTTTCCAAGGTGTTATGAGACTACAAGTGAGTAACAGAGACTGTCGTGGCTACAGCTGTAATAAAGCTGGTAAGAATATATGGGAGAGAAGTCAAGCAGTGAGGCCAAGGGTGCAGGGAAGGGTCATAACCAGTAGACAGAGCCTAGGCTGGAATGCAGAAGGCAGCTTTTTCTATTCTGATGATTGCAGTTGGATCACAGAGATAGAAAGATCCTAGTTAGGGATCTATGGCAAATGCTGGCTTGGAAAAAAAAATCCAAACCCATTATTTCCATCTCCATTATGGTTTTTATGGCCAATCTATTAGGTGCAAACTGGAGGGTGGCTGCACTGCCTTCTGCAGCACCCAGGAGCTGTTGGCCTTGCATTCAGCCTGGGCTTACGTGGGATGTGGGGCTGCCCTCCCCTCCCCTGCAGGCAAGAGGGGGCTGATACATTTGCTCCTTCTGGTTTGGTAGGGGGACTTATTAGGCAGGCAGACAGTGCCTGGAACGTGTTTTTAAAAAATTATTATTCTTTGTGTTCATGCCCTTATCTCATCTTTAGTAATTTGCCTTTTATTGCCTACCTTTATATCCTCTCAGCATTGGTGCTGAATGCTAAATAGGCTGAGTGAATGTATTTCAAAGTTATTGTAAATTTTACAGACGCTAGGTTTATTTTTCTTATCTCTTGCTTTCTCACAGAGCACTGTAGCTCCATAAGCTTTTCCTCTCAGTCTCTAGGATTAGGATGACCCTGGAGCCCAGAGATTTTTATTTCTTTTCAATGATTTTTTTTCTCTTTGATATAGGAGGCTCCTGTGATCTTGGCAGTGTTAGACTGAATCAATGAATCATTAAGGCTGGAAAAGACCTCCAAAATCATTGAGTCTAACCTTTGACTGAACATCACCATGTCAGCTAGACCACAGCACTAAGTGCCAGCTCCAGTAATTTCTTGAACACTTCCAGGGGTGCTGACTCCACTACCTCCTTGGGCAGCCTGTTCCAATCCTTAACCACCCTTTCTGTGAAAATATTCTAGTGTCCAACCTGAACATCTCCTGGTGTAGCGATGTGGCTTTTGTCCCATCGCTGCTTGCCTGAGAGTAGAGGCTGCCTCCCACCTGACTATAGCCTCTTTTTAGGTGGTTGTAGGGAGTGATGATGTTGCCCCTTTTCTCCAGGCTAAACACTCCCAGATTCCTCAGCCACTCCTTTTAGGACTTTCTCTTGAGACCCTTCCCTAGCTTCACTGTTCTTCTCTAGACACACTGGATTTTCAATGTACTTTTTGTAGAGAGTGGCCCGGAACTGGACACAGAATTTGAGGTGTGGTCTCATCAGTGCCAAGTACAAATCTCTTCCGTAGTCCTGCTGGCCACATTATTACTCACAGGCCAGGATGCCATGGGGCTGCTTGGCCACCTGGGCACATGCTGGCTCATGCTCAGCTGGCTGTCAACCAGCACCCCCAGGTCCTTTTTCTCTGTGCTGCTTTCCAGCCACTCTTCCCCAGGCTCATCATGCTGCTTGGTGGTGTTGTGACTGAAGTGCAGCACGCGGCACTTCTCCTTACTGAATTTTATGCAGTTGGCCTCAGCGCATCACTGCAGCCTGTCCAGATCCCTCTGCAGAGCCTTCCTACCTCCCAGGGGATCAACACTCCCACCCAAATTAATGCCTCTGTGAGCTGGCTAAGGGTTTCCTCACTCCCCTCATCCAGGTCTTTTATAAAGGTGTTGAACAGGACCAGCACCAGTGCTGAGCCCTGGGGAACATCACTGGTGACTGGCCACCCGCTGGATGTGGCACCATTCACCACCAAGGTGAGGTGTGTGAGAGCCCGCTGTGTCAGTGGCTCAGACCAAGGGGAGGCCTGATGGTGCATGCCTGCTCCCCACCCAAAGTCTGATTTGGTGGCTTCAGGAACCTTGTTTTGGCAGGGTAAGGCTGGTCACTCTATGTGGCAGTCAGCTCTTCTTCACTCCACACCAGCTGCACAGCAGCAGGGATAGGAGGAGTATTCCCCAGTGATGCATTTGGATGTCTGAGAATGAGGAAGCATTGATGTATGCTGGGTGATTTCCATCCTCTCAAGAGCTGGTGGAGATGTGAGTAGGAGCAGTAGCAGGAGGTAAATCTCCTCTCCAGCCTCCTTAAGAATGGCTGCTGTGTATATGGGAGGACACCCAGGAGAACAATGTAGTGGTACAGCTGAAAAAAATGCTGCATAACTAGTGTGGAACTGAAAATGTTCTTGGGGTGAATGGAAAGATGCCTGGGGTTTGATAGGGCATATTAGGATAGTTAGGACAAGGAACAGTTGGCTTGTGAAAAAGAAGTCCTTGGAGTCTTGATACCTCCTTTGGGGTGAATGGATAGTATGTGACAGTCACTGGTGTGCGTGTGAGTCACTGCTGGCAGCAGGGGGCTGCGGGCTGTGCAGTCTGAGGCAGCAGCTCATGCCTCCCAGCAGGAGCAGAGCTGTGAAGCCAGGCAGTGCTGAGGCACCAGTGTTTGCACTCCAGGCATCTGGGGGTGGTTTGTGGGCAAACAGCAGCTTGTCCTTATGCTGCCACACACACACAGTGCATTGACATGGTGTTTATGAAGGCATTCAAGTGCATGCAGGCACATACCTGTAACTTGGATGGGTTCAACATTTTTCAGTATGAGTCTGTCTAGTGGGATGGGCTGGTCTAGGACTGTGCAAAATCCCCCCTCTCTTATGAAGGACTGCAGCTCAGGAGTGAGGGAAGGACAGACAGGGATTAAGCTGGTGTCTGAGCCTCCATATTTCTGGGAATAGCAAATGAAGTTGGTTAGCAGGTTGTCTGTCATCTGCTCATGAGGTATAGGCACTAAACAACTCTAAATTATGTGATTTCTCTTATCAAAGATACACAGCTTATTTGCCTGAGGAATCTTAGAAAAACTGACTGGTACCTGGAGGTCTCCTGCAAGGTCACACTTTGCATAAAAAGCTACAAAAGAAACACAATGCAAGTCCACAAGACAGAAGACAGTCATAGGCATTACAAAAGTATTTTCCCCCTTTCCCTCCTTATTTTAATAGCAGTTTTTTTCTCCTTTCCTTGAGGGTAAGTTTTCTTATCTACCCTCATGTGTATGCACAAAACAGAATTCCTGGAGCTCCAGATGATTTGCAGCCCTTCAGAGAAGGTTCACCAACACATGCCTGTGGGACAACCCTCAAAGAGATTTGCCTAAGGGTACCAAGTCCCTTGAATTTCTGCTTCCTTCACCAACCCCGTTGCTAAGGGATGGTGCTGCTAGTCTAAAACCTCTCACTGCTTGCTTTCTCTATCTCCTTTCTCTCTAAAGCAGAACACCTGCTTCTTAAACCCAAAAAACCTAGGATATTATCACAGGTTCATTTAGACTCAGTTTACATCAGTTTCATAAACATAATTAGCTAAATGCACTCCTACACTGAAGCTTTAGGAATTTCAGATCATCTAGTTTTTCTGTTGGTGTCTAAATACAGACATTTATCATCTATAGAACTCTAGAGAATCATTCATCAAGAAATGTTTTTTTAAAAGGAGACATTATATCTAAATTTTAAACTTGGGGAAATCAAGGCAAAGAGAGGACAACAAGCAGTATAGCAAATCTTCCATCATTTTAGCCTTTCCCTGGTTTTTTTCCTTCTAACTTTTTTTCTTTCCAACAGTTCTGATATCTCTAGGATAAAAATTTCTCAGGTTGCAGGGACTGTTAGAAAAAGTCTTACATTCCTGAAACTTTTCTGAGCTTTGGGAATCCAGCACATCAGAACAACATCAGGAAGATATTAAGGTCTTGTAAATTCTGCCAGTAATAGTGTTCCTGTTCCATACTGAGCCTAGAAGCAGGCTTTTGAATCAGTGTTATGGTTTGCTAGTCACATAAGGAAGTATCAGCTGTTCTTCATGCTGATTAGTCATCTTGTATTTTTATAATTAGATCAATCTTCCAAAGTACATTCAAAAGCCATCCAAAAATTAAAAAATGTAACAGCTGCAACCATGTATATCTCTATACATTATTACCTTTTTGTTACGTTTAATTTTGGTAATTAGAAGGAAATCATCAAATAAAAAGAGGTAGACCTCAAGGAGTCTTGTGCTATCTGAGAAGGAAAACAAAAAGTCAGTTTTAGGGTGTGATTATTTTAAGGAATTGCTACTTCTAAGATGAGGCACATCTATGAATCACTGCACTTTACAAAATGCTTTTAACAAAGAAGCCTTGTTTCCAGTATAGTTCACAACTACTCACCCTCCAGTCTGCATTCACAAATGCACAAAATCATATATCTCAGTCATTTTGGCTACTAAATTTGTACCTGGTAGCAGCTACTTCATTCTGATAAAACAACTACTTGCTTGCCAGGAAAAAGGATAATAAACAGTCATACAGACTACTCATCCTATTGGCAGCTTGGCTGTATCTCAGTCTCGCTCTGATAAAATGTAGTTGCTTTTTCTTTCCTGCAGCTGCCCAAATGCTGTTGCAGAGGCTCATTCTGGGCCTACCATAACAATGTATAATTCTGTTAAGCTATCTGGACACCAGGAGATACAGGGACTTTACCTGCTAGCATCAGCTTCCCTTCGTGAAGGAGAAGTCTGTTCGCTGAAGACAAAATATTTTCACTGCTGTTTTCTTTTAAGTTTTGCTTCAAACACTTGACCCCAAAAAAGAGAGAGAGAATGGGGGAATCATGCATAATGGATGATGAACTGGGAAGCAACCAGCAGCTAAACAAAATGAGCATTTGTGTGTTCTTACCTCAGGCTAAGTACGTCACACAGCTGATAACTGAGCATGCCTGTGTTTCTTCAGCAGTGCTATTGCTTGAATGTGTTTATGCTTTTAAAATGTTAAGCTGGGTTTTACTTTTCCAAATTGAGTTTAATAGTGTTTGCTGCCCTGTATGTGAGCAGACATAATCCTTGAGATGGGACCCACTTGATGATGTTACCATAGTGCTGCTTAAAGTCTGTCTGGGTAACGGGGTAGCTACAGCAAAAATGTGCTCACCCAGGTATGCTGTGTAATTTTTTGTAATGCAATTTAAGTGTAGATGGAAAGCTCTTTGGCTCAACTTGAGAAGTGAGAGAGGCAAATTCTACTTTTCTGAATGCTGGCAATACTTACATCTATCCCATTTCATTCTGTCCCCTAAAAGCAAATATGGTAGAGTCCTCCTGGGCTGTGTCATTGCCCTCTCATGGATGCTGAGAGCAGCCCATGCTGCCATCCAAGGCACTGTGTGTGTTCAGCTACAGTGCTTGCAGTGCCCAGGCTGCAGCTGCTCCTGTTTGAGCAGAGCCAGCCACACTAACTAGAATACAGACAACCAGCCAACTTTAGACCACACTATGAAGACAGAAAACTAAACCTTCCTCTAGAAAAAAATGTCCTTTAAAATCTGCTTACCTCTGGGACAAAGAACCTTTTGTCACGATCCCAGACCTGAGGCCAAATTATGACCTCTTGCAGCTGCCTGAACTTCTGAAAGTTGTCCAACCACTTGACTTTACCTTCCAGATCCCCTGAAATGTGTGAAATAGCAGTTACTGCCAGGGCTGGCAAAATCAGTCCTGTTTCTAGAAGATGCTGAATACTGATTTTCTCCAGTGAAAACTGAAGTACCTCACATGTGAGGCCCCAGATGAAATCTTGATCTCATTGTAAAAAATGCCTAAACTCTACTTAGATCAGCAGGGACAGAATTTCAATTCATGCACTCAAAGATGCTTAAATTCACTGCTAAATGAAAAGATTGTGTTTTCTAATCTGTCTGGGGACCAGGAAATCAAATAAAACTCAATTAAACTGTACTCTTAAAAATGTATTAAAAAAAAGTCCTGTCATTCTAAACTGTCTGGTGTAGTGAGAGAAAAATATTTTTCATTATATACAGCCTGATAAAAAGACGGTTGAAATTGATGAGAATTAATTTCAGAAAAAGATATTGCCAGAAGTGATTGAGGTGGGGGGTCCCTCAAAATGTAAAAAATGGGGACTGTGTCTTTGCTGATTCAAGGCCATTATGGGGAAAGCTTTAATGGACCTGCAACTGAAATTTCAAGTCTTTGAGTGGAGTGATATTGCAGATAATTGTTTCAGACACATACCTCCCCAGCAGAAGGGGAGTGCTTGGAATACAACTCTTCTTTATGTTACTGGTTCACTGATCAAAAAATGAAGGCAGATCTTTGTCAGGTGTCTCTGAGTAAAGAGAAGTCACCCTTCTGTCTGGTTGCCTTCCTCCAGAGGTGTCTAATTTCTGGAAGGGTCTATTTATTCTGCCAGTAATACTCTCCAGACATCCCATGGCCTTTTGGGGCCACATCTAAAACTGATGTCCTTATATATGTTAAATATATAAATACTATATATTAAAAAAAAAAAAATCAGGGAAAAAATTAGTATCCAGCCACTTGTTTTCTGCAATAGTTGGAGAAAATCTGTAGCTGAGACAACTTTACATAGTAGAACCCTGTCTTTAGTGAAAGGTCACAGACATAATATTCCCCTTGTGAGTGCAAATTTATCCTATTAAGGATCAGCCCTAAAGAAATCCTCCTTAGATATAAATCCAACTGAAAGGCTTCTTTGTGAGAGATCTTTCTTGATATGGTCCAATTTGAGATCTACTTTTAATTTTTTGCCTGTCACTGCAGATGATTCTAAGAAAATACAAGTGACTCACTGATTTGGGAGTCCTGTAACATTGCTCAGAGAGGTTTTGACAGCACAAGGTGGCCCAAATAATTTCCTATAGAATGAGGGTCAGGATTGTAGGAAGGAACACACATCCTTGCTGCTTTTCTTCAGAGACACTTGACCAATTCACTCTTCAAAGGACATGCACAAAAAACCCGTGTAACTTTCTAATTTGTAACTACATACTTGACTTTTAACCTTTATTACTTACTTATAGACTTTTCCACCTTCTCTTTAAGTGACTGGATAAAACTTTTCTCTGTTTCATCAGTGCTCCTCTTCCAGATGTTGTTGAGGAGGAGGGGATACCGCGTCAGTCGATGCAGAGGAGCAACCAGCAGCTCTGGCAGATGCAACCTCTTGCACTGTTCATTTTGTTCACACCACTGCATAAGACAAAGAACATGTGCCTTAGGCCTCAGCTTCCTTCTGGCTAGGAGGTAGCAAACAGTTTTCTGCATCATTAGCTGACTGTAATGAGACAGGGACTAAGGAAAGATGAGTTTCTCACTCAGTGAGAACAAGGGCAATATAAAGTCTCTTGTCATAGTTTAACCCAGCAAGTATCTAAACCACACAGCCACTCATTAACTCTTCACTCCCTCCTGTGGGATGGGGAAGAGAAATGGGAAATGAAAAATAAAGTTTGTAGTTTGAGATAAAGGCAGTTTATTAGAAGAGAAAAAGAAGGGAAAAAATAACAGAATATACAAAACAAGTGGTGCACAGTGCTCACCACTCACTGATCCATGCCCAGCCAGTCCCAGAGTAGAGGCCCTTCCAGCCAGCTCTCCCTCTAGTTTATATACTGAGCATGACACCACATTGTATGGAATACCCCTTGGGTCAATTGGGGTCACCTGTTGTGGCTGTGTCCCCTCCCAACTTCTTGTGCCCACCAGAATCCTCGCTGCTGGTGGTGAGAGACAGAAAAGCCCTTGATTTAATGCAAACTGCTTAGCAACAAGTAAACATCAGTGTGTTGTCAAGATTACTCTCATCTTAAATGCAAACCACAACACTATACCAGCTACTGGGAACAAAATTAACACTATCCCAACTATACAAGCCAAGGACAGCTCTTCACAGGGGGAATTGCATTGCCCCTCCAGATTCACCTTCTGCATTGCTGCTTACCGTTCCAGATGCTGTGGCCATGCTGTCATATCAAGTAGGGCTCTTATTTGTCTGCTGTTTAAATTTTCTCAGGAAGACCTGAGAAAATTAACCTGAGTTAGGTTTGAAAGACACCTTATATTTTGGGGTCACTGCTACTTGCCTCTGGGGAACATTTTTTCCTAGGTGTGAATGTATGAAATCTTCATCAGGAGCAAGCAATGTGAAACTCCAAGGCTCAAGCTGCAGAGCTTGCCTGCCACAAAAGGATGTCCTTCCAGTTTTGGGCTGCCTGTGAAAAAAGCCCACTACTTCAGGTTTCTCTTTCTCTAAAACTGTAATGTTGAAGATTAATCTTATGTATTTACAGGACACACTGGTCTGCTAGTGATGTCAGAAAGAGCAGAGTCTGAGATCCCCACCACTGCACTGGCTGGTGTCAGCAAAGACAGAACCTGCTGTAGTGCTGCAACTTGATAAAGACTCCACTGATTGCTCTTTCCAGCCTTAGAGGGAGGTAAATTCTGCCTTACTGATAGTGTTTTGATGACATTTGAAATTTATTTTTGTGTTGTTTTTTTTTTTCCTATAACCATTTCACTTTGTTGAGATGGAGGTCACTGAGTCAAGAGACTATGTGCCAAACATATGAAAGAGGCTAGTAGTTTGTAGTTTCTGTCTGCAAAAAGGCAGCCCAGCTCTTCCCCCTCTTATCTGTTCTAAATTACAAGTAGGGACTTTCACACATGTGGTAAACACACTCAGAAAGGTGACTTCCAACTGGTGATAGGCTCTGCAGTTCAAAAAGTCCATGTGGAATGCTGTCTACACAGTTTCACTTCTAATGAACAGTCCTAGTTTGCTGTTAAAATCCTGTCATAAGGTAGGGAAGGCTGAAGACAACAACAACAAAAAGAACAGCAATAACAACAAAACCATCGCTTTACCTTCAGGTAGATGCCAAAATCTTCTCTCTGTCTCAGTTTTTCCAAGTAGAAGACAGCAGAGGTATAATTAAGGCAATAGATCTGGTGTGTCTGGCAGAGGTCACCCTGGAAAAACTGCAGAAAAGGTTTGGAAATTTATCAAGAAAGAAAAATATCACTATAAAGGGAGAAACAGGAGTTTTGGGTTTGTAATGGGCATTTTAAATGAGATTTCCTTGTACCTAGAAAATGGGGAAAGAGAGAATTAAAAAAGTAAAGGGCAGTTTAAACAGCAATAAAACTGTAAAGTAGTAAAAATACCACAACAATGCTTCAGTAATGCATGGGAGTAGAGTTTTAACAGATCTGCAGAGGTGTGACACATTCTTAGACTTTGTTCTCATTAGAAATAAATGATGTGAAATTCATATGGAAGTTGAAGATCAAACATGCTATTTCTGAAACAGCTTTGATGAGTTCATGAAGCATGGTATCTTATATCTGAGTATGCCCTTAGAAATAACAGGATAGCCTCATTTACATTGGAGATGTTGAATGTCATGCATGATGAAATGCAGCTTTGTCTGGGATTTTGTTTGTCTACACAAACATTATCAATAAGAACACCTGAAGTCAGAGGTCACAGGGGGAAGAAACCAAGCTCTGGCCTGAATTTCTCTGTTAAAAGTCTTAACACTGAGGTAGGGAAAACTTCCCAGAAGTTTTCTAATGGCCTCTACTGCTAGGGAAGGTTCCGGTCAATCAATTGATTTTCTATCTTCATTAATATTTCCAGCTTTACAGGCACTGGGAAGTTGAGCAGGAATTAGAGCTCTTGTAGACTGCTGTTCAGAGAGCTGCCTTGTTTACCACACAGACTGACCAAAAGGGTTGCAGGGTAGACAGGGCTTGGCAGTGGCAGGACAGCTGTGACTGCATCTCTGTCTTGCTTCACAGACTCAGGACAAGGTGTAATTTCAGTGTCAATGAGCTCTTAATTAAGCAATTATAAACACTTGTGAGTCTGGTCCATGGAGTAAAGGAGGATCAGTGTGAAGGAGGGGAAAGAGGCAGTGATGGGACTGGGGTCTGGTTTCAGGGAAACATCTTCCATAGGGTGGGGAGCTTGCCTCTGCTAGTGGAAAAGTCTCCTTGGAGTCTGGGCTGCTGTTCCCCAGGAAGGGAAAATCTTTCCACACTTGATTCCAGATACAGAGCACCTTCCATGACTGCTTTAAACGTGCCAACGAATAGAAATAAAAACATCCTTCTGAAAGGAGCAACCTGAGGCTGAGACCAAACTGCCCATGACAGATGGCATGGACTTGACTGACCTGATTGCTCTGGAGCACCTTTATGCCAGTATAAATGGTCTGCTGCTTGTATGAAAAGCAAGAATACTTCTAATTATGTTACCGTTCTGAGTATGGAGATGAAGTCCATAGGACAGTCTGATTTGCTGACGTGCTTCTTCACAGTTTCACAAAACGTTCTCAGAAAACCGAGACTTATCTAAGTAATGGGAAAAAATAAAGAAAAATTAGCATCAGTGATCTGAAGTTAAGATTAAAGCAGCTTTATTTCCCATCCCTGGCCTCTCTAAAGGCTCCAAGTGTAATGGGTGCCTATACCTATTCCTACCATTGCCAGAATTGTCTTCAGAATTATGCCCAGAATGCTTTAATTAGTCAGAAACGAAGACAAGTCTATACAAATACCCATTGATGTTGTGATAATGCCTGATGCCAAAAGCTTTGAAACAAGATTAGTTGTCCAACAAGATTAAACTTTTTTTAGGGTAGCAGCTGTATTTAACATGGATTGACATTAAAAATGAAAATGGGTAAATGGTATCTGCTGGGAAACAATGATTGTGTGTGACAGAGCTGTGACAGTTAAGGAAGCCCTCACAGTCTGTGAGGAAGAGACTGTCTTTCATGGTTTGAGTTTGTTTCGTACAATGGAAGGTCAAGGAAGTATCTAAAATGAACTACAAAACCTCACATATTCCCTGTAAGTTAACTCTACATGTTTATTCTGGATTCAAAATGCCTACCTTATCAGTCAGGTGGGGCTGCAAGCCTGCTCCTAAGCCCACACTTTCATCCTGAACACACTGTTTTCACACAAATTCATGACTGGGCTAAGCTGTTGGCCAAATGTTGGGCCAGAAGGGCACATCAATCTGCTGTGATAGTGCTACAGACTGTAGTAGCTGCAGACTGCTTTGTTTGGTGTATTTATGGGGGCAAGGATGCTTATAGGATGATGCTCATTCTTTAATTCTGAACTTTAAAATTTTACAGCATGCATTTTTTTTCATGGATTCAGCCTGCTGTCAAGAGGATATTTATACTATAAAATGTAAATGAAAAAAAGGCACCAAAGGCATTGGGAGCTGCTTCTTTTTCCTATATTTAATCAATATTTGAAGTATGCATAACAGATGATCATTTATTATCCTCATCAATAAGGACAACAAAATTAGAAAGTAAGGCAAGACTTTTTTAAAGATAATTCTCTCAAGACATGACCAAGCTCCACCCAAGCTCAAAGCTAAGTGAAACACAGTGATATATCCCACTCCCTTCTCTGAACAAGAGCAAGGCAATCAGTAACCACACATCTGCTGAGCTCTAGTAGTTGCCTGCATGTACAATCTTAGTTCACAATAAGCCAAAGGTGAAACCTGCCAGCTAAAAATCTTTTTCCTTGTATCTCCAAACCTACTGGTTGGTCATTCAGCAGCTCACCAGGTGTGAGGTCTCTTACTGAGCAGCAGTGCCTTGCTCATGTGTTTGAGTTCCAGCTAATTGTCCCTGCTTTGAAGGCCTTTCCCAATTTTCTTGTTTTGGCTAAAAAGGGAGAGATTCAGTACTAAGGCAAGGGAATTACAGTAAGGGAAATAAATGAAACCCAGCAGCTGATTTAGGGCATGTGGTGTGATTGTGGTAGTTATTTAATTAAGGCAGCTGCAGAGTCCTTTCCAAAAATCATTTTGCAATGAAAAGTGAGGTGTCCTGTAAATGGGCCCTCAAGCTAAGAAAAATTGTTTTGTTTCCAAAGTAATGTAAAAGCTATTTTTGACTTAGGGGTTTTTAAATTTCAGGAGCTGAAAATGGTCTCCCAGCAACTGGCCCAAAGCAGCAAAGAGCTGGAGCACACCACAGTCAAGCCTTGTGGCCTCCCTCCTCCTGGACAGTGCAGAGTAAGTAGCACATGAACACAGAGCATCCAGTCTCTGTGGAAGAGATCCTTACACACATGCCAAGGGAAACCTCAGCTGGAGAGAGGGGATCAGCAGTTTGTTTTAACTTGCTCTTCTGGAGTGGCATAATAGATAGCAAAGTCTTTGTGCCCATCTGCTTGCAAGAGGAGACTTCTTATGTAGTTATTTTGCCATGCTTTCTGTTTTGGTGTAGGAATTGGGTGGTAGTTTCTCTTCATCTCTTTTAAAAGCTTGCTGCTTATGAGAATTAGTCTCAAAGTTGTGCTTACTTCAGAAACAACTGCCAAATGAGCTCTCCCCCATGTTTAAAAGGCCATGTGTCTTTGGCTGGAGATACAAGAGGATGATTTACACTGGTGGTGTTTGACTCTCACTGATATACCACATAGAAAAGAGGAAAAGGTGGAGTATTTGAACTAAGTTCCAAATGTGAGCATTGAAAATAAATAGAAGCTTTTGGTTTGTTGTATTCTTTTACTGGTCTGATTGATTTCTGATCTGAATAACACTTGTTTTTTTCTACTCACCTTGTTTAACTCCTCTAAGTTTGCAAAAAGTCTCCACAAATCCACGTCCAAGAGAAATTCACTTCTCTGGAGGTATTTTAGAGTGTTCATAAATATCTTTAAAACCAAAACAAATACATGTTAATTACTATTTGTGCCAATTCAATAAATTTCTTTTCCCCCGTGAAAATAACATTTTTACTGAAATTCATGAAAGGATTATTTGATTTATGGAGGGCAGAAGATGCCATTGTGAGAAAAGTTTCTGATTTGCCTGAAGGTTAAATATTGGGTTTTGTGCAGAAGAGGGTATGAGTGATGTCTCTGGGGTTTCTCTGTGGTTACCATGGAGGCAGCTGTGTCCCTGCTGTGCCCTTGGGCAGAAGAGGGGCAAACGAGCCCCCTGCAGATCCCTGCGGGAAGGACTCAGTACAGAGTCACAGTTACAGATTTCTATGACCTTTCTAAATGCTTTCCTTCCTACCCCATGCATCTGCTGCTATCTAAATTGTTTAGAGTTCCTATGAGGAAAAAAGATATTCTTGGATCAAGGTAAGTAGAGGTCCTGTGGAGGTTTTTTATCTCTTTGGATTGTTTTATTGACCTGTATTCAGTGAAAACTGCATGTGTATTTATTGGCTGTTTAAGATTTTATATTTTTAAGCTGATTGAGCTGTACTGAATCTGACCTAAATCTGAAAAAGGCTTAAAATTTATAGGTTACTGAGTAGATTTTTTTCGTTTATGTGTATAAAACATCATGAAAAAAGCCCTGTCACCCAGGTGCCAAGATTGAATAACTAGTGTTATTCAGTGTTTGCTTAGCCTTGTGTAATTCTTTAGTTACCATGACCTGGTTGTCCTGAGAGCTTAAAAGGGATTTATGGTGGTCTAAAAGATCCCTGTGGAGATTCATGAAAATCAGTGGAATATTTCTGTACTTGGAAGTAACCAGGTATCTTTAACACTGATTACCCAAATGCAATGGGTTTTTTCTTTAGTGGGAGAGTTTGGGAAGCTGGCATGGACTGAATCCAGCTCATGGGCTGTGCAGGGCTGGCTAAGGCTTGTCTGTGGGTTCCTACATCAGACTCACAAGGAGCCTGCATGCCTGCTGTTATCATCATTCTTGCTAGTATTCACCACTTTTTAAACTTTTTAGATTTCTAAACAAAGTGTGTAGAAAGAAGGATGCTCTTCTCCTGCCTTGAACCAATAGCTGGTCCTGCTATCCCGTTTTCTGTCCCTTCCTGTTTTGCCCCACCAAGGAGGAATTCAGCCCACTCTATTTATTTCCTTTACTTTGCTTTGTTCTTGTATTGTCCAGGATAACTTTTCAGCATAATGGAAAATGCTTCACAAATCTCTTTTCTTTGACTTAATAAGAAATCAGGAATTGTCTGTGCCGAGTAAGAGAAACATGATAAGAAAATGTTTGTGGAAGCTTCCATCCTTTCGAATGGATACATTAACATTTGATGTGTGGTGAATATAAGTAGCACAGCTATT
The DNA here is from genome assembly GCA_013400575.1 of Peucedramus taeniatus. Classification (NCBI taxonomy): domain Eukaryota; kingdom Metazoa; phylum Chordata; class Aves; order Passeriformes; family Fringillidae; genus Peucedramus; species Peucedramus taeniatus. Next base: position 133,398 of record WBNO01025653.1, on the reverse strand, counting down.
CTTGTAACAGTCTGTAATATTCCTGTCCATATTTCAAGCTCTTAAAACTCGCTGTATTGGAGGTAATACAGTGTTTTTGAGAGAGGAGTTGTTTTTAGTATCCTTGTTTTAATGTAACATTAAAACTACAGGTCTGCTGAATTCTGAGGTTTTCATGCTCCAGTCAGGATAATCTAACCACAGCTCCATATGAAGTTAAATGACAAATATAATGTTGCACACTAGCAACATTGGCAATTGTAATAGTCCAGTACAGAAATAGCTGGTTGCAGCATGGCTTCGGTGCAGTGTTTGTGAGAGGACTAATGGAGTATCAGCTGAATATCCTGGAAGGCTCTGCAGTCAGATGGTAATTGCAAAGCACTAGACTGCATCACTCGAAAGTGATGTTTAGAAGAAGAGATACCATCATAAAGACAGAAAAGGGAGCTATGGAAACAGGATGAGCAGGCAAGGTGGGAGGAAAAAACAGGTGCTTAAGTCATTCCCCCACAGACCTCTAATGAGAGGTTTCAGGAGGCTTTGTGTCCATCACAGCAGAACAAATAACGTTTCATTATTTTTGCAAAGTGAAATCTGACGTTACCATCTTGAGAACCAGCAAATGATCCAGAAAGTAAGTGCATTCACTTGTGAAAAGTTCCCACACTGCTGCTTCTTTTTTCCCTTCTAACTGGCTGTTGACGTTTTTCTGCTCAGTCTGTTGCTCATTTATAAATTCGTGCCAAGATTTACTCTATTGATTGAAGAAGAAAGAAAAAATTGTTGCATCAGCTGCTTCAGACCTTATGAAAAGAATCTATGTCCTATTTACTGTGTAAATCTCATCTACCAGTATTAGCAATTTTTCTTCTGAAAGCTTAAAAGTTCCTTTAAAATATTTTAAACCCTACCATTCTCCTCTAAAATACTTACAATAGAAACACTGAATTTGAAAGGAACACAATATGATAATCTATGTTTAGGCATGTTGTATCAAAAATTAGTGGGCAGCTTGCATATGCTAAGGAATTTGTTCTGTTGTGCTGCTCTTGGGTAGATGATATCTTCTTATTTTCTGGATGATGAAATCAAGGTACCAAAGGACTAGGTCTTTATAGTCACTTGGAAATTGTGGTGGCCATGATCACATTATGGACCTGCTCCAAAGTCAGATGTCCATATATAAGTTAGGCACTGACAGGAGCCCCCAGCAGCTGTGTGTGGGGAGCTGCAGATAACAGCCTGCTGTGAGAAGTGTTAACACCAATAAGAAGAAAAAGGTTTGCTTCAGGGAGGGGATGGTGTTAGGTGGCTAGGAGCCAGAAGCCTTGTTTGTCTGGCAGACAGGCTTTGGTGGCTTTTCTGGAGCCAAACCTTGGTGTTGGCACTGACCGGCCTGTGGCTGCCTCTGAACACAGCAGTGGGGGTGGCTGTGTCCCATTTGGCATCTCTCTGATGCTGTGGTTTCTTTCCTCTGCTTTTCTAGCCCCTGTAGGTGCTGCTGAGAGAGTTGCCTTGAGACCTTTTTCTGAGGGTGATACCTCTCTGATCTAGGGCAGTCTGGAACCCTTGCAAAATCCAGATGATTTTGAGGGCCCTTGCTAACCTACCCTGACCCTCAGTTTCCCACTTGCCCCTCCATTTGTCATTTTGACAAAAGTATACCATACACTTATGCCTTAATTTAACAGAAAGGTCTCATATCTGGATTAATGAACTGAAAAATGTTAGCTTATAAAGAACACAGAATTCCTCTTTCCATCCTTAAGTATCCTTGATACAGTATACTGAGTATTTTGATACCTTAAAGCAGAAAAATTCATCTGTGTGGCGGTCTATGACCTTAACAGTAGAAAGACAACTTTCCAGATCAGATGCTTGCTTCTGTTTGTCTTTACCCTGTTGAATGACAAGAAACCACCCCTGATTCACACAGTGTTTTTTTAAAGACTGTTAAGTTTACCCAGTTCTGTAACCTTGCCCTAATCTGTCAGGAGCTTGCCCTTAAAATGAGTGATTTCTTGATTTTTCCAGGCTCTTCTACACAGAGACAAGGCAGTGATGGCAGGTTTCTTTGTAGCTGTGGGTGGGGTGAGTTAATGCCTCAGGTTTGTATGTGCAAGATTTTATTTACATAATACACAAGTCTTTGACAGGGCAAATCATTGGTAACAGGCAATGGGCTACCCTTGGAAGACAGAACAAATGAATTTTTTTGCTTCCCTTATCACTGTCAGAGATAGGGGGCAACAGATTCATAGTCAAAAACATGTCATAGGTATACAAATTTATTTATTGATTTTTAATTTTTTGAACTACATATGGAAAAATCTCCCTTGGTCATCTGCAGAGTAGCGTCTGTAAAATGAGCTTTCAGAAAGATAAAAGAACAGCAGGAATTTGTGTGAGGGACCATGAAATAAAAACAATTGCTTTTGTTTTGGCTTTGTTTATTCAGGCCTTGTAAAAAATTTAAACATCATTTATGAATTGTAATTTAGTGCTATGGGCACAGACCTGTAAGGTGTTTGCCTAAGTTCTATCTGTTCTCTGGAACAGTATATTCCCTCTTCATGGATTTCCATTGTCTGAACTTTAGGCACTGAACTCAAGCCAATTTTGAAATATGGGTTTGATTATAATATTTGAAACTTAGGGTTTAAGTTCAGCTCCTAATTTTGAAAGCTAGATTGAAATGGGGCAGAAAAAATAATGCAGTTAATATATATGCACCCTGAACCAGTGTACCAGCAAATGAATCTTCAGGAATTAAATTTTATGACATTTAATAATCTTAGAAATCACTTTTGTCTAAATATCAAAAGCTTTTTATTGCAGATTTAAAATATTTTGCTGAATTTAAAAATCCTCAGATTTAGGCCATGCTCCTTCAAATGTTATGAAACTTCTATCAAATGAAGAGGGGGTTCCTGTACATACAAATCTGAATGCTTGCATTGGTTCTGTATGCACAAACTAGTCTTTGATAAAATGCAAAAGATACTGGGAAGGGACTGTTCTTAATTACATGCTTAGGGAGAAGAAGTTATCAAGACACTTGTAAATAAGTTTTGAATGCTGAACAGTACACAGAAAGGAAATTCAGATACCTTAGTAAGTGAAAGTTTTCATAGATGGAAAAGACAAGAAATTCTGTTAGACAAGGAAGTTCACTGAGCTGTGCTTTCACTGGTGAGTGTGAGGGCACCCATGAGGACAGGAAAGGCCTAAGAAAGTGTCCTGGAATGTTACTTTTGCTTAGAAAAGCTTAGATCCCTTCCATATGAGTGGGAGTTCATCACATTCTCCAAAGCCCTAAGGCACACAGAAAATACAGATGGTCAAAGCAACAATGCAACTGATTTGTCCACTTTGTGCTACCTTACCCTAGGGAGATGCACTGGGCCTGCTGCCACCCCTGAATGAGAGCCCCTGCTCTCATTGCCCATCCCACTCTGCCCTTCTGGTGCCAAGGACACCTCTCCTCCCACCAGCCACAGGGATGGGGAGCAGTGGCACTGAGTGTGTTTTCATGTGCATCACGTGCAATGGCTGCGCTGGAGCCACCCAGTCTTCATTGCAGATTCATGTGCAAGCAGTCCCAGGGAGGGCTGAGACACCTCTGAGTTCAGCTCACCTGCTGGCTGCCTTTCTGCAAGGGCAAGGAAGTAAAGAAGCTATTTTTACAGAGATTAGTTGTGGGAAAAGGCAAGGTCAGTGCAAGGAAAAATAAAATGGTAAAAATACTCACAACTCCTCTTTTGGCAAATGGCCACCTTGACTTTTTGGACTCTAATGGGTAAAACAAATGTTATCAGTAAGGAAACAAATAGATAAAAAAAACCCTATTTTTTATATGTGCAGCTTGATAGACTATACTCTATTTGGCTCATTTGAATACTTGAGTTTAAGCAGTTTGTGCACTAGACTTGAAACCCTTTAAGCTGGTTGGGTTCCTCCCAGCAAGAATTATGACCATCTGTGTTGGGATCTTGGATGGTGCTGAACACTCCTACTTGTTGCAGGTGATCACTATGTGATTGCCAATTCTTTACCATCATAGCTCAAGCCAATTTTTGAAGATGTTGTTTTAAGGCAAGAATTAGTCTTTGCCTTGTCATTATGATAACTTGGAGTTAGGCAGGTATTTCAATCTCCAGTGAATAAACAATCTTATGAGCCCTAAGCCTCAGATCTGTCATGGGGCTGGCACACTGAGGCAGAGTGTAATTTGTGGTTCTTGGTGAGGCACAGAGAAAGCTGGGGATCTAGATTTAGGAATGCACTGGTGACTTGTGAGGAATGACTGTTCAGCAAGAAATTTGAAAAGGTTTTCTTTATGTGGCACCCATCTTCGGGTGTGTGTGACAGGGAATCACAGTCAAAACTTTGTGTTTCTGTATTTTGGAGGTCTTAGCCATTCTGGGAATGGCTGGCTTATTTGCTGTCATGAAAATACTGGTTGTGACCTTGGCTGACTTGCTTTTTGAGAAACTTTTGCTCTCTGGCCACCAGGATCTCCATCAATCGCACTATACTATATTCTACAATAACTGTTTGTGGAAATTGCTTGCAGGTCTGCATTTCAGTTTTGGAATGTCTTGTCAGCAACCTCTAGCCATGAGTTGGGTTTGCTACCCTTGTGATCAGAACACTACTGCGAAGGGCAGCAGTGTTCTTTTCTCTCTGCTCAAAGTTGTGGAGGTAGGAAATTGTACCTCAGCTGCTTCCAGATGGAGATCCTGGCCTGGGCTCTGGTTGCTTCTAGCCTGTGGAGGAGCAATATCATCCGTGTCCTACCCTTTCAGCTACGTGCATTTTGTATTCAACAGTAAAATGCAGGGGAAAAAACAGGAAAAATAAAAGAACAGAGGAATTTTAAAATTGGCAATGAAGTCACTTTGGTGTGGGGTAACAGGATCCCCCACAGAGGCTGCATCACCTCACGTTCTCGTTGTACACATCCTCCCTCCCATCCCACGTGCACTCGTGTTCCGGTCCCAGCTTTTACTGGATTCAGAGGAGCAAACCCCACCCTGTGTCTGACCTGCAGTGAGCAGGAAGGATGAGTAGGGCAGGTAGTCCATGGCACTGTCTGACACCAGGAGGTCTCCAGGGAACACCTCGAGCCCCGGCAGACTCACTACCAGGGAGCTGCGCCTGCGCTCGGCGGATCTGTGAGATGCAACAACAACACACATCACCTCTGTCCACTTGAGGGAAACTTCTGAAGGGCTCCTTGCTGATACAGGAGGGAATCAGCTAAAAAATCAACACAGGAGCTATGACATAATGTGTTGAAAGAACAACGAGTAGAGAATTTCAGTGTTGACAGCAAATACTTAGTTGTCTTTCAAACTCCACATTGTTGCTGAGATCAAGGTTCTTGTGGTCATGGACTGCCTCAGATAATAAGTAATTAGTTAGAGCATTTAAATATTGAAAATTCCTGGTTTCTTCTGAGGTTAGACAAAAAGTGAGTGGGAATTTTAGAATCTATGTTCTGGCAGTGGAGTTTAATGGAGCAATTAAATACTGTTTTTAGCTGACATTTGTCTGTTACTTTAAGCCTTCCTGTGACTCAGATGATTTCAAGAAAAGACAGTTCACTAGTGAAACAGTTAAAATGTTGAGTTTAAAAAGTTTTTTAACCTTTTGGCTAGTTTGCACTGTTCTCTAAGTATTTTTGGCATTTTCTTCTGCTATTTCAAATATTTTGGATGTAATATGACTCAGTGGCCCTACTGATCGAAAACTGTCTCTTTCCAACTATTGTTGTTCCTAATGGAGAACATTGTCCAGGATCTAGATCCATGAAGAAAAGTGACACAGGCATTCTGTATCCAGCAGCATCTTTGTGCCAGAGGCTGCTTGCATTCACATATAGAAACTGTTGGTGCATGTTAAAAACCTTTCTGTATTTTGCTAATAACTCACTGATACCTAATGAACTGTGTTAGTATATGCTGCAGAGAGACTGCTGTCTGCAGCTGCTGTTGTGTTGCCTTCAGTACATGAATAATGCATAAGGGCTCAAAGGGTCAGTAATTCAGTAGCTGAGGGAGGAGGCACAAAGTACATGTAAATTTATAAAAATTCTATTTTTCAGTTACCACTGATTGTACGTGATATTTTTGGTCAGTTAAGCATGATTCTTACTGAGATCTTTTTTTCTCTAGGCAGTTATCTTGCTCTGAATATCTAGCCATTTGCCACCCTTGGTGTAAAACCTGGCAAGTATATTTTTTTCTTTAAGTGCATGATAGTTACTTGACAGCTTCTCAGCTGACAGATGAGCTCTAGGTGGAGAGCTGGGATTTGATATGTATAGTAAGACATGGAGATTGTGCTTTTTTTGTGACCTGACAGTGACACTCCTTGCAATTGCCTTTGCTAAACAATTGAGTGGTCTAGATGAAAGCTGCTCCTAACAAGAGAGCTCTGCAGGCTATCAGGAGGACCAGGCCTGGGACTTTAACACTTGAGCCATGGACATATCAGGGCTTAAAAACTACATCTTGAGGAGGTTACAATGTGCAATGCAGGAGTTCTTTGCAAGTTTTTCTGCTAGCCCTACAGAATGGAGAACATAGGATTTATTTATTTGGCTTTAGGGTTTACAATGAAACTCTGTGGTTTCTCATGAAATTGAATCCTCAGTATATGGTTTGAGGGCTTTAATGGGTGGGGGGGTCTGTTTCTTGGCTGTCTGCAAGCCCATAACACTGCAAGGGAGAGGAGTGTTCCTCTCAGGAGTACCTTCCTGAGGCATGCACTGAGTGCTACCCAATGCAAATTTTCAATGCTGGTAATGATTGTATTAAGATGCCACCAAAACTCTAGTGATTCCATGGTGCAATCTTTTGGGCAGCTGGGCTATTATACAAGTCAGGTGATGCAATACAGTACAAGGATAATCCTCAAAGGTGTTATTACTGTACTAGGAAATTGAGGAGATTTATTTCAGGTTGGCTTCACAGTAAAATTTTGCCGGTATATTATTGATTTTTAAAGCATCTAGCCTACTGCTATTTTCACAATATATTTGAAGCTGCAGGCTGGTGGCTTATGAAGACTAATAATGGAAGCACAGAGTCACTGTAACTGAGTTAAATGACATTATTTACCCAGATCAAAAAGGCCTTGAACTTCAGGCACACATACGGCTAAACAAGCTCTTCACATAGGTGCACAAGTCTGTGAAATGTGGGGGCAGGGCAAGATCCCTTGGGTGTCTGTCTACAATATACCTGTGCAATCTGATGAGCCTGGGCTGGTTCAAGGCTTACATGTCCAAGCTATATACTCATGCTTGAGATGGAAGCACAGGTATCTGTGGTTTCCTGGCCTGATGCCTGTAGACATATCAGATACATCAGATGCTTCTGTTGGTTTTTTTTTCTGGAGAAATTAAATTACTGAAGTTCTATGTAGTAAAATGTACTAGGTTTTAAGTCTGCAATATCTTAGTATCTTCTCATGCCTTCAGACTCTGTAGCTTTGGCTTTTTCTTTATTTTTTGTTTGTTTCACTTACTGGGGGCTGAGGACTGCAGTGATAGAATGAAAGAAATGCTTGTGCTTTAGGGACAAACTCAAGCATTTGAGAAGATATCTGTAATAATTCCTTCTTAACATCCACTTTTTTTTAAACATGATAATGTCATAGATTTACATGGAAAAGTTCTGGAAAATTATTAAAGACATTGAAGCAGGTCATGGTCTGGCAAAATAAATATCCTGTGTATATATTTATTTGTAAGGCACAGAAAGTATCTTCATATGTCCCTAATCTTAGCCTAACTAGTTATCCCAGGGAAGAGACATCTATATAGATCACCTTACTTAAATAGCAGATATATTACTTAAAGGAATATTCAACTAGATGTGAATAAAAGCAACAGAGGATGTTACTAAGGTAGATGTTATAGGGTGGTCACAGTACTGAGATAACTGCCAGGCGGTGACACTATTTCCCAAGCTGCTCAGGGAGGGTGTTTGGACTCCCTGATTTGAAAACTTAGCATGGAAAATGACCTATGTCAAAAGTAAACTATTTCTATGATTGCATAAGGAGTTAGATTTAATGTAATTGATGCCATCCTGTGCAATGTGCTCTAGGATGACCCTGCTTGAGCAGAGAGGTTGTAACACACAAGCCGCTGTGGTCCTTGCCAACCTTACCCGCTCTGTGATTCTGTGATGTTGTGACATTTTACAGCTGTGTGAAACATTAAAAGAGGAATGGGAGTACTGTGCAATGTGCTCTAGGAGCTCCTTATATGAGGAGGCACTTATATGAGGCACTGAATATGAGCTGTCTTGGCAGTTACTGTGAAGGCTCTTCATTAGCTGACTTCCTGTAGGAAATAGTGCAATGCAATTTTCCACCCAGTCTCTGATAATGCTGAATGGTGCAAGGAGAAAAGGAGATCAGAGTAAACCTGAGGTTTTGTTTTATCAATGTTTTCTTCCATGGCAGTGTTGGTTTGGCATCTCACCTTCTCTCCACCACATATACTTCTATCTGTGCTGCCCCTCTTGCTCTTTTTGTTTATTTATTTTGGATGGCTCTTTATAAACAGCATGAGTTCAGCAAGTTGCCATGCTGACAGGGATGTGCTGGCATTCGTGACTGAGGACTGTGTGGGAGAAGGCTGTTCAAAATGCGAATGAGTGCATTCAAGATGTTTTTTGAAAGTACAGCTTGTCCGTGGGGAGAAGAGATGTTCATTATAAGTGAAGGACTGAGGTATGATTTTACCCAGGACAATATGTAAGTCAGCCTTGGAGAAGAGTTGCCAGCTGTCCTAATGTGCTTCTAGATGGAGAGAATAATCTGACATGTGAACAGTTTTTGCTGGCTGTGATAAGAAGGGATTAGCTGTTAAGGAGTTAGACTAATGATCTTAAAAAAGGAGGAGCTGAATACAGGCTTAACCCAGACCTTGGACCAAATTAAATTTGACAATGTTTAAAGCAGAAACTGGTGCATTTTTTAATATGTTTTTGCACATTCTAATATTTATCTAGATAGAATTCATAATACATCCAGCCACCTTTTGACTATCTTTCCTGCTGGTGCCTATGGAGAAAATCTTGGTTTGTTTCCTTGGGTTGTGGTTTCTTGAATTTAAAAGGTGTCTGGATAGAAGTCCAAAGCCAATATCCTAGCTGGCATATAGTTACTTCCCTCCTGGAGCAACTATATGCAAGCAGCAGCAAGAGAAGGTGTGTACACTAAATGTTCAGTGTTCTCCTGTTAAACCATCTGCGTTCAGTATCTTCAATTTCTCCCCTGAAGTTTGTTACATATCATGCAAATCTTCATGCTGACAGTGAGATATGTTTATGTATTCCTGTTTTGTGTTGGATCAGACCAGACTCTTCCCACAATAGGTATAGATCACTTGTTTTCACATCCAGATGAAAAGATCTTTCCCTCCCCTTCTCTCCAACTCCATTTTAAATTCAAAATGCTAAAAGATAGGTTGGAAATTGCAACAGTTCACAATATCTGGGAGATTTCTTCCACAGTGAACATGTAATCTCAAATGCATGCACACATCCCTTGAGTCTCCTCTAGGGAACTGCATTGTGTAAGGACTCCTAGACTATATCAGTCTGCTCCAAACCACCCAGTCCCAAACATCCTTGAGGGACCCATGCAGTAAAATGAGCGCTACTCCATCAATGAGAGAGGGGTGGTTATTAATGGAGGTACTATCTCCTGCTTCCTTGTTGTGTGGGGAGAACAGAAAACTTTCCTTCCTTTCTCTAAACATTTGAACATCTTAAAGAAAGAAACATATCTTAATCAAAATAATTTCTAATAGCACTTTTACTTTCTGATAATTGTTTCAAAGACCTTGACACAATTCACTGCACAGGTATATGGTATGCAACACTGTCTTGTCTGCCCTAAATTATAAAATCCATGTATTCTATGTACTCTTAATTTGTAGTATTAATAAGCCCCCTCTCCAGTAGCAGTCCTAGATCTTCTTTGCTTATGTATAAGAAGAATATTGAGCTGTTCTGCTAGCTCCTTTGCTCCCTTTTCCCTTCCACAAACTCTTGAAAAATGTCACTCAGGATTACGAGATATTTCACATTCTTCAAGCGGAAGTTTGACACTGCTAAGCCAAACAACGGGACCTTTTGGCAGTTAGCTCCTAGTGCAAAGCTCCCCGATGATCCGGATGAAACATTGTGTGAAATGTAGCTAAACGTGCTAGGGAGAGGGCCACCTTTGAAAGAAAATCTCATTAGAAAGTTCAGTGAGATGGTGACAAGCATTTCACACAGCAAATCTACAAATTAAGGTTGAGTTATGTATACATGACTCAGTGTTCAGTTTTGTCTTAGAGTGAAGCAAATTCATTAAAAATGTAGAAGAGTCAAGCTTAGAATCAGATAAAATAAATATGTGCATACCTTTGCATGGGCAGTCCACTCTCCTGAAAGAAAGTGAATATTCTTAGTTATTTGGTCAGAAAGCAAGCAAGCAATCTGATTTTTTGTGAAAAAAGAGCTTGTTTGTAAAGGGAAATGTACTAATAATAATGTAATAGGCTTGGACATAGGCTAATGAATTTCATTTGATATCCAGAATGTTTTTTATTTGAAGGGGGTGGGGGAGGAAGAAAATAGCTTTTGGTTTGTAGTGCAAAGCTAACTGGCTAGTGAAGAACTCTACACCTATTTGACACCATCCACCCTCAGTAAAATGTGTGTGTAGGTGGTTTGCATAAGGACAGAGTCAAGCGTGTGTGACTTTAACTGCCTCTGCACACAGTGGAAGGTCTTTGAGAGCAGATCTAGTAGCAAACCTGGCTTGTACAAAAAGCCTCTCCTTTTGTCCTTGCGGAGAGCTGAATTGTAGTTTCATGCCCTTGAAAGATGCAGGGTTTGCTCCTCCCTTACTTATTTCTCTTTACTGATTCTGACACTCACTGGGGCAAGGCTTCTTTTTTTTTTTTTCAGAAGAGATTGCACAATTCTTTGTTTATGGAGCTGGACAAAAAAAGGAAGGGGTGCCAATGAGTGGTGGAGCTAGGTAAGTTGAAATAAATAAAGGAAATTGTACCTCTTCCTTAGGTAGTAGCAGACCTTAAATCTGACTCAACCAACTTAATTCTTGGTTTTATTAGGGTTAGTAATTGTCCTAGGGTGACGTTCTGATGCTTGTATCCCCAATCATCTGTTCTGTTATGCTGGATATTATGCTCTGTACCTTCAAGACTGGCTCTGAAAAACGAAGTTTGTTTTGTTATCAGCCTGCTCACTCCCACACAGACAGCGAGACACAGACTGTACATAGGGTTGCTTTTGTTTTTCTTTGCTCTTTTTTCGCTTTTGCCCTTGCTTTGCTCTGGCTTCTGCTTTTCTCTCTTACTTTTGCTTCTTATTAGCTAGTTTAGCTAGGCAGTCTGATTTTTTTCCTGGACTGTTTTTTTTTTTTTTTTCCCTTGGAACCATACGAACCTGCTCTGNGGGGGTTTTCTCCCAAATTTGCCCTAAACTAGGACAGTAATGCCATTCAGTAAAACAGAATAGAGAACTTCCCTGTCTTAGGAATAATCCTAATGAAGGGTTAGAGAGTGGGTTGAAAGAAAATAGTCTTCTAAAACCCAAACCTAAACAGGTTCAATTATTTAGTCTTATTCCTCCATATCCCCACCAACAGTGGTACTGGCCCACCAGGGTGAATGGGCAGAGATGGGAAAGAGTGGCTATGTACAGGAGTGGACTAAGATAACCTGGTCACTAAGAGGCAAGGCTGGAACTGCTGTCTCTTGCTGATCTGGAAAGAAAAATCTCCCTTCCTGTTAAGTGTAGAAAGCTGGTCTGCTATATTAAAGGATCACGGCCCAACATGCAGTTCAGGTTAAGAACTGAGGTTTATTTGTGCACTGGCTCATGATGGACCAACACTGAATATAAAAGACTGAAAAAGAGGCTGCATCCTCCTATTCCTCTTACCTGGACACCCGCCCAAAGTGTGGGGCTCGGGCGGGGGAGTCTCGTGGGAAACGTAGCAGAGTTGACGCTCCAAGAGTTTCTGGGTGGCTCATTGGGACTGTCACTGCTGAGAGGATCCTTTTTGCTTGGAAGCTTTGATCTGGGTAGGTCAGACTCTGGAACTGCTATAATCCTCTCAGACTTGGCTTTGGACGACAATAATTTTGCATGGACACAAGAAGGCAACGACAGTGAAGAAATTGTAATGCACCGAGGTGGACTCTTACAAATGTGCTGGAGAGAGCCAGTGTATTCCTTTTGATTCCTCAGCTGAGCTGTGTCAGAACAGTCCTGAAATGACAGTGCTTGTGAGGCAGAGGCCATCCTTAGGCGCCTTAAAGTTGGAGAAGTGGAAATTCTGGCCCGAGCATGACGGTCAAACTGGAAAGGTGCATGGTGGATCCCAATGCACTCCTCTGTAGGGAGCCTCAGAAGTGAAGAGTCTGTGTAACCTCGCCTGAGAATGTAGTCCCCAGGAGGCAAGGTGGTGTCCATGCAAACTGGGACTGTCTGCATTTCAGAGGAACTGAAGACATCTGCTGGGCTGCTGCTTTCAGACCAAGCAGCATTTTCCTTATGGAGATCAGCTTCCCTGTCGAGAGGTTCCACTCTGGTGCAGGTTTCTTTGACCAGGTCTGGCGAATAATCAGAGCTTGGTTGTTGCATTCTTAATTTGCCGCATGAAGATTTATATCTATGCATACCTAGGTAACATGATCAGAAACAGTTCTTACAAACTTGCCATATGAATTTTTAAGTGGGAAAATATGCAAGTGGAAAAAATATCCCAACAAAACAAGGCAGATATGTGTGCTAGTAGAGAAACAATTACCTTTGCATTGAATCCTGCTTAAATGCGGGTTTCAACTGGATCAGGACCCAATTTTGGCAAGCTGTTTAAACAGTTGCTAACTTTGAGTGTGCCAGCAGTGTCAGCATCAGTCAGTAGAACTAATTATATGGTAAAGAGTACCTGAGTTTAGAAACTCTGCTCATCTGACACTGCAGCTGCCTGATTTCTGCTTGCCACTCCCCCATCGATAAATGAGATAGTAGCACTGCTTTAGGTGGGATAAAAATGAAGTAATTTGCTCTCAGTACTTGCTGCAAAATTCTTTGTGTACAAATACTAATTTCTTGCTGAATTCTTAAGCAAATACAAATTTAACACTTAGCCAAGGTATGTCTCATCACTCACTTTCTTTTCCGCCTAAAAGTACTTTGTAGTAAACATTATATATCTGTTGTAATCAAATAATGAAGAAAATTATTTATATTTGTAACTTATCTGTTGATTCATCAGTAAATAGTCTTATGTTCTTTGATTCATGAAGCTTTGTTTTAATGTATTTTGATGTTTAGTCTCTCTAAAACTGGACTGACATTTCAAGTAACAATGAAGATTATGAATTCAACTTCAAATAGCTTCTTTGCTAAGTGGAATCTTAAATCTGTTCATGATTGCTAGCTTATTTGGGGAACTGTCATTTATTAGAATTAGTTTATTCAAACCTATGTTGACTTCTTTCTTGAATTATTGAATACCAATCCTTGAATATCTTTTAAAAAATGTAATTATATAGTCATCAGATTGATTTACAAAGTGATTAGAAAGAAGTTAATTTATCAAGTTTGCTGGTTCAAAGTATTGCTTTTTCCAAAACCTTCAGAAGATGATCATTCAGATTCTTACAGAGAGAAAGGCATATATTTTTGATAGGAATAGCTTTTTTCACAACTGTAGAGAATAGCCACAAATATATTAGCCTCTATTAATTTCTCTCTAATGGGTAAGGACTAATTAACACATATCCTTATTCAAAATCTCATTTAATATATTGCAGAATGATAAAGAGAAATTACTACTATTTTCCCCTTTTGAATGAAGATATTGCATACAATTGCTCTGAGATTTGCTGTTATTGCATTTTAAGATTTCACTACTTATTTTGTGATGTGCAATCACATCTCATTGATTGCTGTTTGGCCCGTCATTCTCATTGTTTGTTTTTTTAATTATTTTTATTATTTTTTCTTGGTAATCCTCTCATCTCCAGGCAGAATTTTGCAACTTGGCATGCAGTTTCCAGATATTCATGTGAATAGTGGTCTGTTCCACAAGTAGAAAAGTTTAAAGACATGTTTTCGTGGAAGTCTTATATTAAAAATAGGACCATTTTTTGCTTTTCAGTTTAGCAAGCTTTTTTTTAAAGAAGTAAAAATGTACATATTTCTTTTTGGGTATTTCTATGTCACTTTTATGTGTAGAATTTTTCAGCAGCAAAATATTTGTAGAGAAAATACACTGTTTAAAAAAGTGCAGAAATACACCACACACATGCAGAAAAATTATATGATCAAACTTACCAAGACAGCTAATTGAATATGTCACATCCTTTTAAATCAAATTTTCAAGAAGTCCTTGGTTAACTGATGCTGGTCTTAACAGTAGCGTTTTCTCTCTTAAAGCCTCCTTACTGAATGCTGCTATAGGGAACAAGCTTTTTCTTGTAGATTTGTTCCTAGGGGATTTGTTTATCAGGTCAGACGGAAGTGGCTTCAGGATCAGTGCCCCTAAACAAAGGTAACATGATCCATTGGATTAAATTTCCTGCCTTTTATATTTCTGGACTTTTCTCATTGAGAAAATTTGGGAAGACAGATCTAATGCAAGCATATAATAATTTTCAAGACCAGATAAAATGCTTCCACTCCTCCAACAATCTTTTTATTTTTTTTCTCCTCTTGTCTTGATTCATTCAGCTGGATCTAACTATGTATTGTTTATCTTTCATGGAAGTATAATAGTGGTATATCCCTTGTTTATATTATTTGCAATTAGTTTTTAATTTTAACAAGTGTGCTAACTGGTTAAGTAATTTTGAACACAGATTTCAGTACCATAATTTTTGAGAATTCATCCAAACATTGATAATTCATTGTTTTGTTGAGTTGTATAACTGATTGGAAAATATCAGAATTGATTAAGACATTTTTTGGTTATATGAATTGAAAGTGAAACCTGGGAAAGGATGGTTTATTTGATAGACAACTTGTGAGGAAGCACTAAGATGTACAAATGCTCAACTCTGCTGTGTAATTAAGGCACATTTTTAGAGGGATTAGTGAACTTGAAACTGTTTGCTTGAAAATGCAGACAACCTTTGCAAAACAATGCTTTCATTTTCTGTCAAGGTTTTTTTGTCAGAACTCATCCACAAAGCAAAGCAAGATATCCCTGAACTGGTGTAAGTGCCTTTGATTTTCTATAGCATTGGAAGTGACCATGGATTGAGGGAGGATTATTCTGAGAGAAAGAAGTGAGAAAACAAACTCAAAGACTTTATATACAAAATCATGGCAGTGTTACATTGTTTTTATTAGTATTTATCCAGTTTGGTTTCTAGGAAAAAGAGGCATGCTCACCCTGTCTGATAGTTGATAGTACAAATGTATTTGCTTTAAAAAGCACTTTTAGGAGTATAAGAATATTTTCTCTCTATTTTTTCTTTCTTTTTTGGGAGGGGAAAGGGGGATTGTGTGTGTGTTTCTGTTATCTTTTGTGTTATTGTTCTTTGGATTTTGTTTTGTTTTTACTCCTTATGCTGCTCTCAAGGAGATATTAGTTTCAGGACCAGATGAAATGGAACAGACCTTGTTGCCTGATGAAGTGTGGAACTGTCTGCAGATTTTACAGTGTTCAAAGCTGTCCTTTCCTACCCCTCAGGACAGACCTGGGCACTGAGCTGGTGAGGATCTCCAAGAAGTACATTATCATGGGAAGGGGGTCAGATAGTCAGCAAGCAAAGCCATACCCTTCCCCACAGAGGGAAAAATCTAGCTCTTAGGTGGGGAGGGTAAGCAAATGAAAATATGATCTATAGAAGAAAAACAAAACAGAGCCAAAAATACTCCCTATTGCTATTAATAAAAAATATTTCTAAAATGCTATGCAGTTTTCCATGGAAAGACAATTGGTTTTGAAAGGATTTAGGAATGTTTGCTCAGTTAGTGATACTGGATGGAGTAAAGCCCACAAATGTACAGTAGAAAAGGTACCTCATTTTCAAGAAAAAGAAAAGTTAAAAATTAGAGATTGGAACTGATATAGAAATAGCTGTTCCTGGACTGCAAGGCACCATATATTTTTGCAAATTGATTTTAATTGATTAAATTATGAGCATTTGGAAAGCATGTAATTAAGGGAAAAAAGCTTATATTTTGAAAGAAGTAGTCTATGCTTGCATAGTATAAACCAAGCTCCCTGAACCCAAAACCAATTACAAACTAGATAGGATATAATTAAAAAAAAAAAGCTAGTCCAGGGAGTAATGAAAGATGCTATTCACAATTCACTTATATATTACTTTAAAGTCAGCTTTGTTACAGGGAAGTAGAATAAAGTGATAGAATTGGACTAATGTAGAGTCAAACACCAACAACATTTCATGGTGTCTGTGTAATTATTGTCTAAGCAGCATAGCTTCAAAGCAGAAAGGATTAGGCTTTTGAAAGGTTATCCTCAACAGAAAATCACAAACAAACAATAAATCCAAGGGAAATCAAATACAAAGGCTGACATTAACTACTAAACACCAGGAAATGCCACAGTTCAGTCTGGCTGTGTCATTGTGCTGCTGCTTTTTCCTGTGCATTATCTCACAGGCTGGTTACACGGATGCCTGAAGTCCCTCAAGCAGAATCAATCAGATGTAATGACCTCACACAGATATAAACCTATGTATGTGTTCACTACTTCTCACCAATATGTCTGTAGCCAGTGACAAATTTTTGGTTATCAGGCGGATAAAATAATGCATTCAAATGATGACGAAGAGGACTCTGGTAAAATAAATGTCATGTCTCCATCATCTGAAGAGTCACAAAGAGCTCTGTAGGGGGATCTCAGATCTGGAATAGAGACTGAATGCTCATGCAGAGGAGTATGAAAAATATGTCTGGACACTGCAATTTTGCTTTTCCTAGAAATACAAAATCCAAGTTGAATGTGATATGGAACCATGAAGTCCTGCCTCAAATGGAGACCAGTAGTTGAGATTTCAGAGCTGGCCTGCAGCTGGGACCACTTGAGATTTACAGGTACTGTTCACCTTTGACACAGTCTCTCGAGTCTTGCAGCCATTGTCAACACCTCCTGCTGTGCTGGTCTGTTGCTCTTACATTCAATTTTGTTAGGCTGCACAAGGTCTCCTAAGCTGAACCTCTCTTCTTTCCTGTTTCTCTGATAAGCCCTCCCATAACCTGAGCTACAAGACTCAGGTAACTATAGCAGAAACATTCTGAGTTTATATGTGCCTAATGTATGGAAGAAAAAAAAGAGAAGAAGAGAAAATTCCAGAAAAGGACAGTTCTCTGGGAGACCAAAGGATCATCTCAGGGGTATGAAAGGGGCAAATGAAAATTAAGTCAGACAATTTCCGGAGACAGAAGGGATAACTGTCTTCTTCTTATGGATTTATAGGTCAAGGGACAGGTATGCCTCATTTCTAAAATGAGTTTTGGATCCAGTCACAATGTTCTGCTTTACTTACAGCCTTACACTGTTTCCTGACTAAAGAATGAAGTAGAACAGCTGCTATGTTTTAATCAACAGTTGTAGTGTCCCAGTATGCCATGTGATTTCTAGCTCTGCTTTCTAGCTATACAATCGAAATTCGTTTTGGAGCCTAGAAACTGTCCATAGCACCATCCCAGTTGTGCTGTTTCCCTCTCTTCTCGTTCTAGTCAGATCAGAGTGGATGGGATTTTCAGGGATTTGCATGAGATTCATGGCATGTTATAAGCCCTGTCATGGGGAAGGGGCTTTCTAAGATACAGTGGGGTCAGTCACAAGCTTTCTGCTCTCCTTGGCCTTGGTCCTCGTAGCTAGGTCTGAAGTGAAGCATGCTTGATGAGCAGAGAGAACTTGTGTGTATGCAACAGCACCTGGGAGGGGGTAGAGGGAGGTAGCTGAGCCTCCTTGTAGGGCAGCTGTAGTGAGAAGGCAGGGGAGAGAACACTTATAGATAGACTGGGAACTAAGAGAAACAGGAACTGGATATAATTGTAGCTGTGGTAATCTGTGGTAATCTGTGGTAATGTTCTGAAAAAAGTGCCTGCAGGAAAATCCATCCTTCAGCCATGTACTCATTTTCTCTTTTTTTTCTGAATTTTCTTATTGTCAGAGTGTCTTTGATGGAGTGAGGGCTTTGCAGATGTAGCAGCAGGCTTACAGGACTGTGTAAAGAAACACTCACTTTTCTTCTGATATAATAGCTCTGTATAAGCTGCAAAAAACTGGATAGCTTCATCCAGTACCCTGTGACTTCTCACCAAACACCTTGTCAGACTTAATATATTGTTTACCATCGATTTCTGCATGTGGTACTGCAGCCAGATTTTACATCGTTGTAACTGGTTTTGGTGTAAACTAACAGGAATAGACAGCTGAATAAAACCTTCTGAAACAGTGTAGAAGAACCTTACTGAAATTTGGATGAAAACTTTTACTGGCACAATTCTTTCTGCCATCCAGCTGCTGACAGTACAAAGTGTTAATTAAAGAGTTTGCCTGCCTGTGAAATATTCTTTGTGCTCAGAATAAAAAGCCAGATGAGAAAAAAAAATCAATGTTTCATGTGAAGGCATTTGGTTCAATGAGAAACTTGTAAAGCATGTTTGGGGTAATTCCAGGAATTTGGAGTTGGGTCAGTGTGCCCTACCTCCCATCTTGTCATCCTTTCCCACTGCCACATAGGACTCTACATTTTCCTAGAAGACTGATTTTGATCTCAATTACTTGGTTTGACAGCTGTATTTCCAGCTTCCTTCTGTCAGAGAGACAGATTTAGAGGGAGTGGGTCGTAGTTACTCTCACTAGAGAGGATTGAGGGGGTCTGGTTGATGCAAGCAGTATGAAAATACAGTCAAGGGCTGGGAGCATTCACAGATGGGATGGTGCAGATGAGAGATTTGCTTTGTCACGGATGGAGGCAGCATGCAGAGGAGTATCAGAGCCAGAAGTACCATCCTTCATTGCTGCAAATCCTCCCCACAGTGTTTGGTGGTAAGATGCTCTCCAGCAGCTTTATTCTTGCTCCTGGACAGGAATGCGCCTTCTCAAAAGACCTAGGACATTTACTTCACCAGATACTTTTTTCAGAAATCAGGAGTTAGGGAGTCTGGGGCAAATAAGTTGCCTGAGAGGATAGGGGAATTTGGCATACTACTCAGCAGAGGGTGTACCAGGCCCAAGGGGACTGTTTATATCTTGGTTTATCTTGGTAAGCCAGAGGGAAATGCTCTTGCAAGCATGTTAAAACTCACTAAAGCTTTAGAGAGAAAAGCAGGCTCTGGATAACCAGATGTTTGGACTGGGTAAACAGGGTAAACTCTAGCAGTCAGTAATTAGCTGTTATAGGACAGGAACAGACAGTCTGATCACAATAGAAATAATAGTATGTTGATCTTTTCTGTTTTTCTGTGTCACACCCTTCTATGACTGCCTGCTTGTTCCCCAGAGATATCAAACCTTGACCACAGCAGTTAGAAATGTGGTTTAAACAGCTGTCATTTTGCATCCTGCTGGCTGTTTAGCTCCCTTTCATCTTCTGTCCCAGATGCAGGACTCTTTTCATGAATGATGTACTTGCATAGCTCCTCTGCTTGAAATACTGACTGTCCTTCCTGAACAAGTTCTTTCTCAAAGTTATGTAAGACAAGAAACCAACTGCTGTCCCAATAGTAAAATATATTTTCAAACACTTTTATTTGTTGATGGTTGTTTATTGTTAAATACTGGCAGCTGAGCAGCCATTGTCCATAATGGTGTGGGTGAATCTAAACAGGCACAATGCACTGCTCTGTGACCATACATTTTCTCTTGTGTTTTCTTTTTCACTGGCAAGTTAAAAAAATATAGGGCTATATCAGTCCCAAACCCTAAATAAAGGATTAAGAATTTAACAAATAAATACTTCTACCTCTTGTAAGGAAAAACAGCTGAACATCATTCCTGTAATTAAGTGAATGACTTGCCATAGAACAAAACTATGGTCTGAAAATACTATGGCTGGGACCTTAAAGATTATCTAGTTCTAATGCCCTGCCGTGGGCAGGGGCACCTTACATAGACCAGGCTGCTCAGGGTCCCATCCAGCCTGGCCTTGAACCCTCCCAGGAATGGGGCATTCACAGTTTCTCTGGGCAACCTGTTCTAATACCTCACCATCCTTACGCTAAAGGATTTCTTCTTATTATCCAATCTAACCCTACTGTCTTTCAATTTTAAACCATGCCCCTTGTCCTATAGACTTCTAAACCTCTGGATTTACAGACAGAAGTAGGATAAAATACGAGTCTACTAGAAGTTTTACTGATGGCTACTATCGAACAAGTCTGATTCAAAGATGTCCAGAGGCATAGCTCGTATCCCAGACCTTCCAGATAGGCTTTTCCAACTGAACACCTTCAAGGCTGTGGTGCAGTCAAGAGTTTGCTGGATCAGATGACAGCAGTTAGATTTCTCATGGATTTATAGTCCAAATCCATATTGCACCACCTTGATATTGATAGGTATTTCACCTATGGGTATGGGTAAGTTTTCTTCCTGTAGTGTGAAAGGGTTTGGTAGGTTTTATTATGCCCATGTCCTGCATGGCATCTGGATGAGCACTGCTAACTTGACAGTGCTGCCACTGAAGAGATCACCTCAATTACTTCTCCTTTACACTTAAGGATATTTAAATGAATGCATCGCTGATGTCTTCCTGGTCTTTGACATCATAGTAGTTTTTTTCAGGATCCAGAATGAGGCCATTGAGCATTTCTGTGAATGTATACATGGAGTGGGTTCTTCAGACTAGGAGAGATTCAAACAAACACATTACCTTATTACAAATTTAGGTGTCCCAAAATCAACTGTGACTTAAAGAGTGAAAGAATGGAAGATGTCCTGGGAAACAAAGTCTGATTATCCCTCTACAACTGTTATCTTTCTTGCTTATATACAAGAGGAGTATCAGACTTAGGTGATCCTAGCACTTTTTGGGTTTAAAATCTTGCTTTTTGTTTTTGTAACAAATGGGGAGGATAAAGAGCAGAGGGGAACAATAAAGAAAGGAAATTAAACTAAATGAAGGAAGGAAAGGCCAGTAACAAATACTGCAGGAGTAAGAAGAGAGCTGTCTTCCAACCTCTTCTTGTCCAGCAGAAATCTTAACATGTTCCCATGACTGCCTAAAGCACAGATTTTCCTTGTTAGATATAATAGTAGAAGATAAAAGTTTCTTATAATGAGCAAAGAGTTAATATGTTAGTGGGAAGTTGTTACAGATCTCAAAACTGATGTTGTAATTCATATTATACATATTTAATTGTTATTGTTCGACTTAAACTTTTTTTTAAAACTCCTGCAGCAGCACTTTGACAAACCCTGCACATAATGCCTTGAGGACAGGCTGCAGTGACTGAAGTCAGTGGAGCCTTGAGAGAAGCATCATGCCTCTGTCAAGTACATTAATCAGCTCATTTTTATGACTTTGGGTAGCAACCATCATAAATGTCTGAAAAGAATCTTTATCATGCTCAGGGAGTTAAGTAACTAGTTCATCCATTTATCATACTTGATGAAGCTCTACAGCTGCCATTCTTTTGTGCTGGGAATACAGGGACTACAGACACTGACTTGCTGGGAGGTGGAACTGGCACACCTTTAGTCCACCACCATTTGGTAATGCTCATATGAACTGCTTGATGATGATGGAAATAATGGAACCACTTCTCACCAATCAATATTACCACCCCAGGATGCTTTCTAATTTACTGAAGACTTGTCTGATGATCATGTCATCTACTATATTAAAGAAATCCATGGCCATGGTAGCATGGCAACCTTGAAAAGCCTCAAGAAGTTTATAATTTGCTTGGCACCACACTAAGCAGTTAAGTTGATAGTAACATTTTACCAATTTCAACAGCTCTGAAGGTAAAAAGTATGTGGTGTCCTAAAAAAATGTGATTTGAGTGGTGCCCAAAGTTTTGAGATCAAGTCTGAGCCTTAATTCAGTGCTTTCCTATGTCCTTCAGTTTATGGACCTTTAAATTTTGGCCCATGGAGAAATAAAACAATTTGAAAATTTTGAATATGCAGTTATTTACAAAAGATATATGCTTTCTTAAAAATGTGCTCTTTAAAAAATCTGGTTTTGTGGGCACCTTAGAAATAGTTCACAGGACTTTGGGAGATCTGCAGACCAGAAACTGAAAGTTCAAAGCTACAGGTTTAAAACACAAAGAATGTTGTTCAGTGAGCCATCACAGAAGGGACAACACTATCTTGTAATGAGGAATAAAGAGCAAACATTTTGTAATGGTAGCATCTCTAATATGTACTAATTAACTATTTTCTTTTAACATCATTCTGCAAGGTCAAATATTTGCTGCAGAAGAATTTGCCATCTCTTATCTTGGCCCGTGTGTGTTGCTGTGCAGCGATGGCTTCACAAGGAAAGCTAATGTCTGTAGAGCTACCAGAGGATTTTCTCTAGGCATTGATTTTGTACATTGTTCAAGCATAAGACCAATCCTGACATTGTATATGATTTATTCAGTGGGTGAGAAAGCTGTCTGTAGCAGGTGGATTTATTCCAAATTCTAAGATGCTACAGCACTGTAGGAATTTTTCATTGCTTGGATGTGTGTAAAAGGTATTTGCAATATTTGATTAATAGCCCAAGAGTAGGATAAAAATCTCTCTAGCTTATCAAGAAATCCCATTCTTCATGGTGTAACTGTAAAATTTGCTGCTAGCTGGTGAGGACAAATTGGAAATGAAAATACTAATTTTCCTCTCCTTGTGAACTCTTAAACCATTTGTAAGATATTACATAGGTATTCACATACTCACACACACCATCCTGAAAGTTTTTGTCCTTGCTTATTTCCTGTACATTTTTGTTGTTGTTGTTGTTGTTATTGTTGTTTAAATATCTGTGAGAGATGAGCTATTCATGCTTTTTGCTCAACACAAGGTGGCAGTAAGACATTGTCCGGTGTCATACAATAGCTTGGGTTGCTGCTTTTCCCTCCTGTTTACTTAGCCTTCAGATAACAAAAGCCCTCCTGATGAATGAACATTGAAAGCAAAAGAAGTTGTAATAACAACGATTTAAAAGGTGCACAGATAAAGCAAAGTCTCCAGATAAGATCCCAACTGATTTGTTGCATTGTAGTGAGCTGTATTGTATCATACTGTGGACAGTTTCACAAAATGCTGTATTGCTCTCCTTCCCCCCCCCGTTGTTATTGTTTTCCAAGAATTTACGCATTAAATAAAGGCTGCTACTGCAGAGGTGGAAATTCACACGTTTTTCAAGTTATAATTTAAAAATAATGCAATATTGTTTGAGATTCTACGTGTTGGAAGGGACAAAGCTTTCTACCTCAGTTCTAGGTTGTCTGGAAAACACTCCAGTATCATTGCATTGAGTAGTGGCTACAGTGATAAACTACTTTTCAAAATGAAGTGAGATGGGGAAAAAAGAGCAATGTGCCAGAGTAGTCCACTGGCAATATTAAGAGAGGCTTTTTCCTTGCTTTGGTTGGGTATAGGTCATGTGCTGACAATCCTGAGTGCAGACCAGCAAGCTGCAAATGTGGCTGCTTGTTTCTTTTATTACTGGCAGTCTTATTGCAGCAGGCCCAAAGCAGATTCAAAGCATGGCTGGGATACTGGATTTACTAAGATGATTAAAATTCATACACATGGGACAATTATTGTATTTTAGGTCCCCATTATTCCCATCTTCCCAGAACACTATGAAGCATTTGTGCACTATGTTTTTGACTAGATGTTTGCCTGAGTTGGAGTTCCAGCAGCATGACCTCGACCTCCCAGTGGCCCCTGGGTTTGTCTGTAGCCTCTGTACACACCAGCACATTTCTTGAGAGCAAAACAGAAATCACAGACGTTTCAGTCAAGCTGATTGAATTGAAACTCTGCCTCCTTGTTTCACAAGTTATGCACGTGTGGGTTATTTTCCAAGAACTGGCTGGCAGAGATCATGTTATTTTGTTTTCCATCAGGATGATTCACTTATAGCTTCTAAAAGCCAATCCCATGTTGATACTGTGAATTCCTTGTGCACGTGAATCACTCACACACAACTTGGAATATACATCATTTAGTATATTTCAAAAATCTATTAGCTTTCTGATGCTATAAAATAATAAATACTATTATAAATACTAATATAAATACTGTTAAGTAGCAATGCAGACCTACTTCTTCTCCTGCTTACCCCTTACAGTTTTGGCCTTGAATATTTGCCATCTGGAGGTGAATTATGGATTTTGAGACTACACAAAATAATGCAGTTTTCAGGAAGAAAATTCCCAACTATATAATCTTGATTTTATGCTAATCGCTCTCATAATGAAGAATAGCCCCTACAGAGCACCTTTAAAGTGGTGTTTGCACTATTCTTAATGTGTGATTTATGCATGACCACATGGTTTGGTGTAATAAAGTTATATGCTGTAAAATTTATCATCTTCTTTGGCTGTGTATGACTACTCAAGATAATAATAAAATTGAGGGTCACAGGGATTCTTCTGGGAGTCTTCTTAGGATTCAGCTATTGTCCAAGGACTCTTAGCTAAATGTTTTGTGTGAGTTTCATGATTCTGCATCGTAAAAATCAAAGAAGTGTTGAAATATTGTTATTATTGTTATTATGTGGTGTGCTGGGTGTCTTTTTATAGGACTAAAGATGAAAAATGCTGCAATACTTTGCTGCTAATTAATAATTATTTGCAGAGTTTGGGGCCTTCTGCTTCAATATATATATGTGGTTTCCTTGGATGAAAGTCTAACAAATCTGATACTGCTCAAAATGTGACTCTTCTAAACATAAAACAGAGACTCCACTGTAAAGGAATCTTCTCTGAAAATCTCTGGCTACTCGTGAGGTCTTTCTAAGAGAGTTTTAATATCTGGTAGCATTCCTTTGAACTTTTTATATTACCTTTATTTTAATCATATGCCACCAACCATTCCATTGATTTAAGTTTGTAAGCCTGAAATAACAGTGTATTTTTGACACCCTCATATTACATTGGAATGGCTGAAGCTCTAGTAAACAGAGCTACATTGAATGCCCAAGGGAGGGAGATGGAAAAAAAAAATAGTAGCATGCTCCAAGAAAGAAATCTGAGGTCAAACAGTTTTCATGGGAGACAAACTACGTGGCTGGGATTATCCTGGCTAATTGTGGGTTACAAAATCTCTCTTGAGAGTTTATCATGGCCAATTGCTGTATTAGCTTTCCTTTTCTACATCTGTTTGTGGGTGTGGACAGCACTCAGAAGTGACCCTTTCCTTGAAGGCTTTTTGTACAAGGAGCAGGGGTGAGATGCTGGGACAGAGTGTCTGAACAGACTTGCTGTGCTGTTTGTAGGCTTGCTGGCCATGTTCACATAGACAGCAGCCAGGGTCTCTGCCTTTGGGCTTCTCCACACTCTGGACAGTTCTCTGTCATGAACCATGTTTTGTATGTACATGAGAAACAACACTATCTCTGCTGAGAAGCAGCATAACTTCAGGGTTAAAAATGCTTTGATGAATTTGAAAGTAAGTAAGGTTTTCTGTATAAACAAGGGCATCCTGTTAGTGAAGTGTTTTTTAATTTCTGCTTCTAATCAATACACACAGTCCCATCTTTTTCATACAAACACATGATTTCCAGCTCTTTTCCCATTCCTATTAAAACTGGTACAACAACCAGTGGTTTTAGCTGGGTCAGGACTTGAGCATCTGTCTTTAAGACTTGCTGTGCAGTTTTAAGGCAAACCAGTCTGAAAAGCTTTATGCCTTAAATACTAGTAATTTCTGGGACCATATAAAAATTGTACCTCTTTATTTTCTGAGTACCCAATTAAATAGCTTATGTGGTACAAAGTCTGGACTACAGTACGCCTGTAATATTTACTGTGACATTCATTTCTTGTACACAGAGGCAGGATTTCTCTTTCAGAAGGCAGAATTGTGAAAAACAAGCAGCTGAATAGTGGGATGATGGTGCTTTTTGGAAAATAGTTACTACTCTGATTTATAATTCTGTATTACAAAAAGGGTCCAGGTGTTGCAGATTCAAACTTTAGTCAGAGGTCATCCACGCCTTCATGCAGAGAAAAGAACAAAATTTTTAAGTGTATCCTAAATGAAAATTGAAGAGATTGTGATGAGTTTTTCCTTTTCACAGTTGGTCAAGAAGCCAAATATAGCCTAAGCAAGTGAAGAAAGACAGATTTTGGAGCAGTGCAGATCCTCATACTTAATCAGTCCAGGATTACAAAAGAGACTGTAAGTGAATTGTAAAAATTTAGCATACTATGAGCTACATGCTCCTCTTATCAGTTGCTCATAAACTCATGACTCATCCCTGAAGGCTGGACTAATTTTCCCTGTGGTCTTTATCCTAAGTATTTTGTGAGCAGTAAAGTAAATTATTTCATAGTAGAAAAATCTTAGATCAACACAGTGCCATTTGTATCTTGTCATTGAGAGCCAGCTTGACTCTGGGCATAAAGTATGAGAATTAGACTCCTGTTTCTTTGATTTTAAAAATAAACTGTTTTAAGGCTAGATTGTGTCTTATCCTATGAAATCTTTATTTTTATTCCCAAATGCTGAATTATTCTTGTACAAGTGTGTTGGTAGTACTGTCTAGCAAATACCCAGTTCAGAACCTCGAACAGATTCTCAGAGATTCACAAGTGTGGAATGTGAAATGGTGATGCTCCCACCCTCTCTATCCCTTGCTTGGCCCCTGGACTGGCACCAACAGCTCTAGCTTAGAAATCAGTAATTGTTATACACAAAAGTGGAGATTCAGATGTGCCCATCTGTTTGATATGTTGTTTGTCTGAGCCAAAGTGAGACTTTGCATTTGATTTCATGTGACAATCAAGAGTTGCATGAAAAGTTGGCATGACACAGAGGGCAAAAGAAATTTGGTTTGGAGCCAGGCTAAAGAGACAATATTTCCTCTGCTTTTCCTGCCTTTGATTCTTTGGTAGAAAATCAGGTATGTGAGGAGAACAGTTTATTTATGGCAGGGAGAATAATTAATACTAGACTGGACTGCAGTCACAACTGATATTTTATATGGGGACCAATATTTTATATGAGATGCCCAAATCTGGGACTAAAATTTCTATTCTACTAAACAAATCAGTCTATGATCTACTTCATTAAGCAGCCCATTGCTTGTTCAGGTAAGCTTTTTTCCATATTTGGGTCTTTCACCAGAAATTATTGACTGCAATAGATTTGTTTTCTGTCCATGTGCTAGTGGCCCCATACAATTTTTGGTTCTCTTTTTTTACTAGGCAGAAGTCATGAAGTTTGCTCTTTTGTAATGCAGTGTTGTTAAAGAGTTTTTGTTGGCTTTACATAAAGGTCATACCCATAAGTTGAAAGTTGTGG
Organism: Peucedramus taeniatus; assembly: GCA_013400575.1. Lineage (NCBI taxonomy): Eukaryota > Metazoa > Chordata > Aves > Passeriformes > Fringillidae > Peucedramus > Peucedramus taeniatus. Next base: position 105,906 of record WBNO01025653.1, on the reverse strand, counting down.
TTTTAAATAAACCAAGAAAACAGAGGGAAAGGACTAAGGCATCCTAAAAAACCCCACCCACGCAAACTGGCAATTTTCCAGGTATATGTGGATTGTACATCCATACTAGAGAGCAAAGTAGCATGGGTCCTTGTCTCCCCTGCTACTGGTGTTCCAAAACTCTACCTTTAATTCTGGCTCTTTTACAGTGATTAAAAAAAGACATTAAAAAGCTGGCCAAAGCAGAAATTTTAAGTTTTCTAAAGCTTCAAAGATCTTTTTATATTATTGAGGCTTCAGCAGCGGTAGCACACAGAATTTTGCAGCTATTATTAGCACTAGAGAGACCACAGAAACACCATATGAGTCCTTGTGATTACTCATAATGGGTCACTGCAACAAAACTTGCCTGTAGTAGGCTTCTGCAGGCAACATGAATGAGTAGTTTTGTTGACAATCCTCTGAATAATTTGATGTCCTGGTTCAAAAGTTCACTTCTTTCTTGGCTGTAAGGAATGTCATAAGCCTTCCCTAGGGAAGTGATACTACTCAACATTGAGTTAAAAATACTTATCATATTTGGTACATTAAAAACAAACAAAAAGTATATCTATGCCAGATTTAAAGTGCAAGTTTCAGAGTAGTAAGGAATGTGATTTGAAGGATATGTGATTCCCAGCTGTTAGACTGGCCGCTACCTTTCGTTTTTGTCTCTTTGCTTTGTCACCTACCAGGTTGCTTCCTTCCCTGTTGTAGCACACTATGTCTGATCTCAATTTGCTTTTTGCCTCCTCCTCTGTCTCCAGTCACGTTTCCTTACCATCTCCTCCTCTCTGCCAGTTCCTGTGGCCCATACATGCCAACCCAAAATCATGCTGCCTTCAGCTGAGGATATTTTAGCCTCAGCTTCAGAAGAAATTATGGAAAATGGCAGGTGGATTTAGCAAGAACATTACCATTCTTCCAGTAACTCAAAGATATTTCTCTACTGTGATCTACAGTGGCCTGAATAACCTTCCCTGACTGCTGCTGTGCTGCATCACTTTTGATCTCCTGATTGCTAAAGACCTCTTGCTCCTGATAGATGTGGGTTTCAGTAGTTGTGGTTATGTGAAACTCAGCATTCAAATTCCTCATGTTTGTGCAGTGTCCTGTGTCATGGCCACAGAATAATCACAGGTGTGCCCTGTCTCCTCCCTAGGGGAATGCTTTGCTATTAAAAGTGTCACCACTTTGACTTCCTCTGGGTCAGCTGTTTTGACACTGCAGTGATCTGGCAATCAGCTCACTGGGGCTGAAACTTCAGGGCCAAAGCTCCCTATTCTAGGCTATTCAAAATAAATAAGAAGTAAATAATGATTTCAGATATGGCAGTTTACATCAATTTCACAAAAGAGGATGAGCCAACAGAACTAAATTTGCAACTGCCCTTTTAAGTTTAGTCTGTGTATTGGCATATCTCTTCTTGTTCATAGCACACACACGTTTTCATTCATCATACACAGAAAAGTGAGCAGTGTTTCATGCTGCCAAATATTCTTCTGTATAGGATGCCTCCTCAAATACAGAATCTCTGGTGAAGAACAAAAGCTGGTGAGTGGCAGCAAATAAGTGCCACAGGAAGTACCTCATAAGTACCCAGTGTCAGTAGCTGTGACTTTCTCACTGCTCTGTGCCCTTCAGTGGGGCACCCAGCCTGTCTTTATCTGAGCTCATCACATCATAAGTGGAGACAATAGCCCTTAGTCCCAGTGTAAATAGGGTGATGATTAAAGGATGAAAAAATACATGAAATGACATTATATTGCTTTTCTTCTCAAGAATTACAAAGCATTCTTCACATTACAGCACAGTCATCACTAGAAGCTGCAATTTCTAATGGCTGAATTAAAAACCTTAAAGTACCACACTTGCACGTCTGACCTATTACTGCAGTCACTGACTTTTGGGGAAGTTCTCTCTTCTTTTAATATGTAGTTTTGGAAATTTGCTTTCTCCAGATGTAAAATCTCACAGAGAGTTAATTTTTCCTGTAACAGTCCTTCCAGGATTAAGAACAGCGACAACAACCAAAACCAAAACATGGATCCAGTGACCAAATACTCCAGCTAGGTTCAAAATTCAAGAACATGTCAGAAGCAGAGGTGATGTCACAGCACCACGGTAAGAGAAAAGCACTTCAGTTGCAAAGCAGAGGAAACAAACAGAAAACATGCAAATTTAAAAAGAGTATCTTTACTAGGTCAAAAGTTTCAGGTCCATACATTAGAAAGTGTCTTGGCAAATATTCTCAGACTTCAGGTATGTCTCTTCAAAGATACTCTGAAAGTTCTCTCTTACCTATTAATTCAGAATACATACTTTTCATGGTAAAAAGATGACGTGTATAATAAGCCCTCCCTCCCTACCTGCTGAATGGAAAAAGCCCTGTGTCTGTTGGATCAGAGCCCTTGGTCCAACGCTAGGAAAATGTTGCACCATTTCTTTTAGTTTATGAAACACATCTGTTCAAAAGCCTGCTTCAAGTTGTCTGAGACTGCCCTTTCCTTCTTTTTCTCAAGTAAAAATGTGTGAGTTAGGAAAAACATTGGGCACAAGAGTAATTTTTCCTTAGCATATACGTTTTCCTGTGCTTCCATATGCTTACTTTCGTATGATAAATATTGTCAAGTTTTAGTAGCTGCCTCCTAACAAAAGAACTCTTTACGTGGGAGCGTAGAAAGCAGTCATTGTTTTATTTGCCTTTGAGCCCATGCTGTTCTCTATAAAACTCCAAACCAGGGACAGAAACACAGCCATATAATGAGGTGAAAAGGCACTCAGTGCAAACAGAAAACCTTAAATAAATAGCTTGTTTTCAACTCATAGACTGACCTGTTTAATAGGTCTTGTGAAAACTGTCTGGCAATAGTGTTATTACAACCTTGTAGAAGCCTTACCACATGAGAAATGCAATATAAGTTTAATATTTTATTTTAGTTACTGGTAATGAGATCCCATGGTAAGTATTGTCTCAGAGGCAGAAGACCAAAGAATGAAACAGAATAAGGTTGATGAGTAAGATGTCCACTTTTCCAGTGTACTGAGGAGTGGTTTTAATACGTTTTCCCAGATGTTAGTCTCTTGACAAATCTGATATTTTTATAAAATTTCTCTAGATCTCCTGATTGCTCTGTAAAAGCACAACCTTTCTCTGAAATCAGTCACTGTATTTCTTGGAGTTCTGAGAACCAGGCTGTGGCAATGCCTGGCGTGTGCCCGGATACTCCTCCTGGGGAGCTGTTGGCACCTGTGAACCCTTTCACTTGTGCTGCCACCTGTGCCCTTGAACTTGGTCTCTTCTGCCAAGTCACAAACATTCTTCACCATGAAATCTGTGCACCTTTCTTCTCACACTCACCTCACAGCCCCCTTTTTCCAACTCTGGTTGCCGTCAGTAAGGAGTTGTGAAAAGGTTTGAAGGAAGCCAATGAAAGATTGAGAGGAGATCACAAAATACTGGAAGATGCAGAGTTAGTTGGCAGCAGTGTGGTACTTTGCTGGGTGAGGAAATGAATGCTTGTGCTCACATCCAGTAATGACAGACTGTTCTTCCTTTCCTGACCTGAGGGAACTGAGCTTCTGCCAGCTCAGGGGGAGCACAGGGACAAAAGGAGGTTCACAGGAAGGCATCTGAGTCAGAAAAAGAAGAAGCAAAAATCTGGGAGAGCATGGGCACTCTTTCAGAAAATTTGGGAAAGGTGTCTTGAAGTTTATAATGCTTTTATGTATCCCAGACTTCTGAAAATTCCCTCATTGCTTATCTTTTTTCCAAACTAGGAAAACTCTCACAAATGGGAAGCAACGTTATTAATCAGAAATCATTTTCTATCATCTGATTTCCTTAATGTACCTGATTGTTTTTCTTCTTGATAAAACCAAGCTCAGCATGGCAGGGTCCAGAGGCTGTAATCAAATAGTACTCATAAATCTAACGATTAGCACTATTAAGCAAATCTGAAAAATGAATTAACAAAGTGAAAGTCATGGCTGTGATCTTGAACTATGTGTTTATCCCCTCATGATTTGACTTGCCGTGTTCACCTGTAGTCACTCACAAACCCCGGACTACTTGGGGAGGTTTAAAAATATGTGATGGGGCAATGACTGTCTCCCACTGCATGAATCCATACAGTACTCTCACAGGAGGGAATGTAGAACACTGTCCAGTCCTCTGCTTCTGTTGCTACCTACAGCAGGATTTACAGAGCTTTATGCAGCATTTTAAAGCATCAGATTTCAAGGTAAGTCCTGAAACATCTCCCCCTTAACTGTACTATTTCATTGTTTTGTCTGTAAATACCATTCATTCACCTGAACCTATTAATTCCATTATTAACAATAATGGAGGTAAATATTGGCACAGACAACTGCATCTACAAATGAAGTTCACATCTTTTTTTTTATTTTGATGGCACTTTTTCTTCCTTTTCCCCTTTTTAGTAGTGTATTTGGATAACCTATATTTATTCTTTGAGCTGTGACAAATACCAGCCAGATAATACTGGTAATTAATTAATAATTATTATTAATAATAATGTAATTTGAACATGTGTTCATTATAAATTACCAGTAAATTTTACTGGTAGAATGAGAAAATGAAAATAGGAAAAAACCAGCAATGCATACTAGTGATAGAGGGATGTATTGAAACAGTACAGTATTGAAACACACCATATTCATGGGAAAAGAAGACTTTAAACTGGATTACAGGTTGTGTAGCACAGTAGCAGGAAACACTTAAAACAGAGAAAAATTATATGGACTGTGAATTGAAATTGGGTAGTATTCAAGGAGTAAATGATTACTCTGAACCTAAAACCCTGATTTCAGAAGTCTGGAGGGAATGTTGGTCTCCATTCAACTATTGGGAGCTCATACCTCCCAAGAAGCAGATCTTTAGTTCAGCAGTGAAATAAATTCTTACTGTCCAAGTTAAGGACTGAATGAAGTAAAGCAAACTTATCAAGAAATCAGAAAATTTTATAACATTAACTCAGTATGCATAGTAGGTCTAAGGTATCTAAGTGAAATGATAGAATTTATGTTTTAACTGCACATAGACCCCTGTCTCTGGATAAACAAAAGAAAATCTTGAAGAACACATTTTCCAGAAGTGAACAGAAAAAATTACTTTGTTCCTTCCTCATGTACTTTTCAGCAGTCCAGACTGCTCTGGCATAATTTGAGTTTGGGCTGAATGAGCCTATACTGTTGGTACCCAACTTTGTGATAGCCAAAATAATAGAGTTCATTACAAATACTTGTGCAGACCTTCCTGGGTTCCTGCAGGCTTAGTAAGGAAATTTTTCTTTTTACACTAAAGAGAGTGCTTGGAGCTGGAATGAAGATAAACAGAAAAGACACTCCTTTGTTAGAAATTAAAAGGAAGAGAGCTATCTCAGAAAGATAAACTCATTGTTATTATATTGCCTTCTTCAAAAACTTATTAACTTAATAAATACTTGAGTGATGGGAGTAAATCTGTATTTCCACGGTATCTGCAGCTTATGAATCAGTGAGAATATTGCTTCCCCAGCTGTGATTTCATCAGAGGCAAAGCAGAGGTAAAAACACCTCACTGCTGATCCCCTGCTGATCCATTAGCAGCAAAAGCACATTTACCTCACTCATTTCCAGCTTTCACATCTTTTCACTGCCAAGCCTTTGTAGTGTTTTTCCACTGCCTGGTGAATAGAACCCAGGTATTGATTGTGGCCATGCACATTGGTGTCTGTCTCTCTGCCCAGGGGGACTCTGTGCTGCTGCAGCGTTCTTGGCTTATGCCTCATGGGTGAGGCAAGATCATTCTTGCTGCTCTGCCTGGCTGGCTGAAGGAATAATGTCTGGAGCACCTTGCTTCTCTGTGAAGTCTGCTTCCAGCACTCTCCCAGGCACTCAGCTCCACCCTGGAGACAGATTCCTCCTTTTTGGGTTGTGGCCAGGGAAAGGAGGCAGGATGCACGCCCAGCTCTGTGCGTGCAGTAACACCTATAGATCCCACCTGTGCATCTGGACCCTCTTGGACAGGCACTGCAGGGATGAAGGCTGACATCTGCACTGCAGATCAGAGGCTGAGGCATCTGTAAATCACCACTCCATACTGGCTAGGAGCAGCTCTAGCAGGAGCAGGCTCAGCCCTTGCAGGATCTCTGACTGACAGAGGACAGCAGGACCTGCATTTCCTCCCACCTCACCTGGTGGGGGGCTGGATTTCTGTCTGCACTGCACATCATGGCTTGTATCCATTTGAAGCTGCTGGCAGTGAAAGCATGCATGTCAAGGTGAAGGTGACAGAAGTAGGCTCAGCGAAGCTGAAAGCAGAAGTGGATGAAGTTTTAGAAACAAAACCAAAAAATAACATAAAATAGCATAAAATGACCCAACTGCTGTTTTATGGACTGACAGGCAATAAGAAGGAAGAATGCTGTTCCTAACAAACTATAAGCTGGCTTTCTCGTAGGCAGCTGTTTACAGACATGCTCCCAAAGTTGTGAAACGTTGCACATGAATATCCAAACCCACTGCTTTGAGGTTTTTTACAAGTCTTCCTGCCTTCAAACTCCGGTTCCTCTGTCCCTCCTCATTGCCACAGCTGCAGGATCCTATTGTGAGGAGCATGCTGAATCTTTTTCATTTGCCTTCTCTCATAATTTCCTGCTTACTTCCTATCTTTGTTCATTTTCACAAAGTATCTTTCATCTGAATGGAAAGCTATGGACTAAGAACTACAAATTGTAGTTTTATTATTTGTGGCATAAATTCTCTTGTAGTAATGCTTACAGAAATAGTTATGAGAGGAGTGTGTAAGTTGTACCAAGCCTTGAATAGAACAGGAGAATTAAACCATATTGAATGTAAGTGTATTTAATTAAAATTTTTAAATAAATATAGCTGGTCTTGTAACCAGAAAAATTAGGATGTTTTCTTTCCCTGAGAGAACCTTTCAGTTAGTTTATTTTTCAAAGCTCATGTTTTATATTTCCAGTGTAGGAATGACTTTGGTTAATTTCATGAGTTTTTGTCTAAGCCTGAAATTGTTTAAGGAATTGGAAATAATTTTTTTAAAGGAAGTTCTTGTCCTTACCATGAAGGGAGAGCATTTTGTTCCTGACTTCATCCTTTAAGTTCCAGTGAAATCAATCTGCCCATCATTGCTGTCTGGTGCAGCTAAACTAGAAATTCCCCATGTTGGCATTTATGTAACATCGGTCAAAATATCTTTGTTACATTGGCATCTTGATTCCAGTGTGACATATGGTAGGGAGGGAAAGAGAAGCTATCTTCAGATGTTACAGAGCAGAATGGAAAAACTCCAGATGAGAAAATCTTTAGACCACTTGAAGAATACAAATGGTCAAGCTCGAGTGCCAGACTGTCTCTTTGTTTGGCTGTGGATACAATCCAAGAACTGCCTGAGGCAGGAAGGCAATCCACTTACCAAGTAGGGAGAGGGGAGGCACTTCTAGGACACACAATTTTTCCCCCTTGGAGCAAGGGAGAAGGTTTAAATTAGAGATGGGTGAATCTGGTGAAGTTTTGCAAACTTCTCCAGCATGTCTATTTTTTGCTTCACAACCATAGCCTGCATTTTAAATTCTTCTATTGTGTAATTTAAGCTCAAGGCTAATTCTACCTAGAAAAACAGGCTGCTTTTCTTTCTCTTTTGATAAGTGTGTAATCTATGCCATTATATACTCTAACTGAGACCAGCAAAACTGAGTGTCTGGTAGATGTCACAAGCATATTGAACCTAGATTTCAGTTCCATTTTCCTTTCTTTCCTGTCCTTTTGAGATGAGGTTCCCTATTGCTTCTTTTAGAGATGTAGCTTAGAATAAGAAACCCAGGATGAAACTACATCTGTGTGACAGCAGTATAGAGTGAAACCACAGTGATGCCAGCTCAGGTGGGCTTCTCTGTGAGTGTCAAGGCAGCTGTGGAAGTGTCTCTAGATACAGCAGTCCTTTATAGGGGCTAGCTCGGGGCTGTGAATATTCCCTACCCTCCTGCTCTAGGGCTCATCCTTGACTCACTGACAAGAGACCTGTAGCAGCCTAGCAAAGTGTGCTTCCAAGTCCTTTTACAACCTCAGCCACAACAAACATACTTAAGCCTGTTTTACTCTGCCCCCATGCTTACCTGTGCTGAAGAAACTGGTTTGAGGGGAAGAAGGAGAGTGGAAGAAAGAGGACTTAAATTTTACTTGCTTCTTTCTTTACCTTCCCAGTGTGTGAACCAGCCACTGCTGCCTTGAGCCTCACTCCCAGTAAAAGCAAATGAGAAGTGACTTTGTTTTCTTACTTGTACTAGAAAACCATTAACTAAGATTTACTGGGCTCTGTGGAAGGTTTTCTTGAGTCAGGAAACACCCACATTCTTGACAGTAGTTTCTTCAACATTAATCATTGGGTTCAGTGTTCTTTTATGATAGCATTGCCCAATGCTTAGAAACAAATTGCCATGAATGTGGAACAGCTGGATGAGAAAACATTTCAATGTTTGCTGGGTATATTTTTTAAACTAACTTGGAAAATCCTGTTCATTGATTTGGGGTCATGTGGGGAGAATAGGAAGGGCAAAGTCAAGGAATGAACTGATCTCTGTATTAGGTGTTGTAGTTCCAGCTGCCAAAGCTGCAATGATATACTTGTAAAGCAGTTATCAGCTGTATTAATGCTAAAATTCATTTCAAGTAGGGATGCATGGTAAAAGAATCTAGAAAGGATTAGAGTCCTAAATTTCTGGTTGTCATGAGATAATTCAAAACTCATTTAGAATTGCTTTCCCAAAGGAAATATTTTGTTTTTCTGACTAAAGTACATGACATTTTGGTAGATGATGAAACACATGATCCCCAGAGCTGAACAGTCTTCTGTCTCAAACTGAGATTCCTGGATATGGGTGTTCCTCTCTGCTTTTCTCTTTGTTCCCTTCGCCTTTGGTATTATTTATAAATATTATAAGTATTCATTTCATTTATGCCCTCACAGTAACTTTCTGAAGACCCTGACCTGACCAAAAACCCCAGCTGGTCTGTGACATTGTCACTGTTCTCAGCAGTGAGCAGGCTGTGGATTTTGCCCCTCTGCAGCACTTGCTGGCTCCCAGTGATACTGCAACCTGCCCTGCAGGGCCTGGGCTCCAGGTGGTCATTGCCTCTTCATTCTGTCCAGAAAGATGGAAGCCCCTAAATAACCTCTTTTCACCCTAATCCTTAATTTTAGATGGTAAGGATTTTCAAGCAGAATTAACAGTCTGGGATTCATCTTGTAGGGGGTTTCAAAGCTGCTGTGTCTGGCAAGTCTGATCTACTTTGGATCATCTCCTATAGCAAGGTGATGAACACTTCACTGTTAGCCCTGAGGACTCAAAAAGCTCTCCATGTTTGCAACATGGTTGCATTTTGATGCAGAACATCTCAGTCTACACTATTTCTTCTGATCATAGCAATTACTGCTCCTTGCTGTTTGTGGCACCTGTGTTCCCTAAGCTGTACTTTCAGAAAAAAGTTAGGAAAGCTACACCACGAAGCTAACCCACCAGGACATGAAGTTTTCCCCTGATTCAAGGCTATTCCTCCTCTTTGAGGTACTTTCAGATCTCTTTCCTAGGTGGCCATAGGAGACACTTCCCTGGGTGAGCTGACTCAGGTCCAGAGGGATCTCTGAGAGCATCCAGCCCGGCCGTGCAGCCAGGACATGAGACAAGGTCTGAAGCAGAACCACCCAGAACACACCATGCTGGGATGATCCCGTGTGTACCTGCTGCTGAGCCAAGAGCCTGTGCTCACCACACTAACACTGCAGTGCTTTAGGGTGTTGCCATTCCTTTTTCAGCCTTGGCTCCCTCTGTTTCATGAGCTGGCGTCTTAATACATTGCCACAAAACCACTGTGCTGTGCTGTGAGCTGGTGCAAACCATGCCTTGCTTTTTGTCTTACCTGCTGTGCATTTCTCTCAGACAAACAGAGTGGAGAGCTGGAGACTGCTAATGTGGTAATCCACTGCACTGAGCTCACTCAGAACAAGAGCACTTTCTGTTCTTAAGGGTAGCTTATATTAGTTTGACAGGAATTAATAACCAAAGAAAGCACTGTAATGCCAGAAAGGGAATGTCCAGATTCTTACTTGTTTCAGGGAATGAAATTTACATTTTCTGTATGTGTACATCTTTCTCGTGTGAACCTTGCTTGCTTTAGATTTTCAGGTAAAGTGCCAGGGTCCTTTTCATTAAAGGGAATGTTAGCAAGTGGAACAGAGAGTCCTTTTTGGCAGTCATATTAGCTAAAAGAACCTTTTCCCTGATCCCCAAAGTTATTTCTGTCTCTTACCTCCCTCCCATCCTCTTTCCCATCCTCACTTGCAAATCTAATTTCCTCAGAGCTTCTTTACATCTGAGGGCACTTCACCAAGCTGTGAACTCCTTGTAGTGAAAATCTCTAGCTCAAGGCTTCATAGAAACATCCCTTGTTGCAGCTAAGAAAGGCTCCATAATGAGGCATACATACTGATAAAGAACCTAAGACAAGAACTGATCTTCTGACTCCTTTTACTCTCTGAAGCCAAATGCACACAGGACTTTTTAATGCAAAAGGTATTTTTTACATTAATATCTCCAGCATGTGGAAAAATTATTGCCTCTTAAGGGAATACTGAACTAACAGCCTTATACAGTGTTAGTGACAGTCTCCTATGATGAATTTTGAAATTGAGGAGATTCAGTAAAGCTGTAACACCATCCTGAAGGTCTTGGGACTGTTTCAGTTTTTGTTACAAATTGCACATGATTCATTGCAGTCTGACTTTTCTCTCTCTAGACTACCTCAGATTTTGAAAAATGGCTTTATCAGAATCAGTCCACAGTGTCGTGCTGTTGGATGGGGTTTTGTTTCGGAGTATTTCTTATTTCTCCTCTTTGCTCATGAAGGGAGTCAAATATGATAAGTATAGATTTAGATGCCTAAATCTAAGTAATTTTTTTTATTCTGTACATATAGCATGTCAAAAATATGCACGATATGTTTATTTACAAATGTTTATTTGCAAATCTGTGTCTGTGCATGCACACTTATGCAAGTTTCATGAACACATATGTGCTCGTGTAGGTGGTGACTGTAACTTACACAGCCCTTAGGGCTTTAAACCTGAGACCTTCTGATTGAAACCAAAGCACTCATCTTATACCCCATTATATTTTTGCTAAGAGAAATTCCTTGCTCAGAGCAGTTTACAGTCCCAGTGAGCAGAGAATATGATTATGCAGACAATTATTATAAGATTATGCAGAAGCTAAAACTGTTAAAATGAGACCTGGTCAACATGTAAGTCTTGGACACTTGAGGCAGCTGGTAGTTAATTTTTGGCTGATAAGGCTTTTACTTCAAATCCTCAACATACTAACAAAACTTCCAGAAGAAACCACTGAATTTGTGGGAAAAAATGTGACTTGAAATGCAGAGAGAGGTGGTCAGTGGCCAAGCACAGTACCCCCTCTACAAGGAAGCTTTCTCAATGTAATTTGTATCTGTTAATTATTCAGAGTCCTCTTGAGTTTTATTTATGTGTTCATGCAATACTGCAGAAGAAGTTTGCAAGGAAGTCAACACTGTGAAAATATGAGGATATTGGTAACTGGAGGAAAGACAAATTGATTAGGGGAACCTTATATAAGGCAGTGAACAGTTGGTTGTTCAGAAATCTAAATCTAATATACGATTCTATTTCCAAAATTACAGCTTTTCAGCTTCTCACCCTAGTTTCTGTTTGGGCCTTTTTACATGTACTCCAATACAAGTATCGGTTTTTAGGTTTTCAGGCACACATGATCTCAAAAAGAGATATAAAGTATTTTCAAATAACCCAGGAATTTGCAAATGTAATTATTTATTCGTAATAAATTTCAGTCATCACCTTTCCAGCGTCTGTTAGAGCAACTATTAAAGCTGACAACCAGAAACTTATTTGTTTCATTAGAATACATTGCAGTATACATCCTTCCTTAGCAGACAGTAATATTCCAGAGTGACAGTGTTTTTCAAACTTCATCAGAATTCAAGTAAAATTGGGTGGTGCTAGTAATGTGACTGAAAACTGTTATGACTTTGCAGATCATTTATATGTCAGTCAATGTTTGGACATTAACTGTAACACCATGTTGTGTGTGATATCTCAACAGACACCTTTATAACATTAGCATTGAGGTGCTGGTGACCTGAGAGAGGGTGTCTCTGGTAAATTCTTCAGGCTAGGAATTACCTTGGTCATCTCAGAAGTTAGACTTTTCTTCTTACAAAGACCTGTAATTATCCTTAAAGATAACTCAAAAAAAAAACAAAAACCCCCCCCAAAAAAAAAAAAAAACCAAAACACAAACCCCCCCCCAAAAAAAAAAAAAAACCAAAACACAAACCCCCCCCCAAAAAAAAAAAAAAACCAAAACACAAACCCCCCCCCAAAAAAAAAAAAAAACCAAAACACAAACCCCCCCCCAAAAAAAAAGAAAAGAAAAGCAAAGAAAAAAAAAGCTCAACCTGTGTATTGTCTGTGTATTGGGGTAATGCTGTTAAACTGTAACGTGGCAGGTGTTGAGCTGTGTAGTACCCACAGCATTATCTGTGTCCTAGAACTTCCTTCCTTTTTCCACCTTAATGAAGAAAGAACCAGACAGAGCATCTAAAACCAGCCATGGCTGGTCACTTAGCTGTTCATGAGCAGCTGTTTTGCAGCTGGCATATAAGTCTTGGAAGATTTACTGGGAGAGGAATTCAATAAGCAGAGTATGACAAATTCTGAAGTTGCTTTTCAGATATGCAGGAATCCATTCTTCCTGAATTTTGTGATTCTTGGATTTAAAGGAATGAATAACTATTTTTGCATACTTTCTTTGCTAGAAAAAACAATTTTTCCTATTTTCCTCTTTTTGAAGTTTCTAGGTTTTATATTGGTTATTGTGCAGTAATAGAAAAATAATTTATTTTCTAATTTTTATAATGAATGATAAACATGGAAGCCTGAGTGATTTCAGATGATCATATTTATTTTTTCCACTCTGGTTATTTCTGATAACTGGAACATTTTTTTTCTGAACAATATGAATTACACTTCTCAGTTGCTTCTTTGTAACTCCCTTGTGCCATCACTCCATTTTCAACAAAGCTTGACTTGTGCGTTGAGATTGAAAAAGTTTGGATCAAAACAAATATATCTGTTATGTGAATTCAAGAGATTTTTATTTTCTACTTTGTTCAACATGTTTCAAAACTAAATATCCTTTGCTTTGTAATTTTTTTCTGGAGTTGTGCCAGCCTTCAAAGACCATTGTTTTGATTATTTGTTTGGTGTTTGACTCGATTGTGCTCCCAGATAGAAATAAGCTTTATTTATTTTGGGTTTAATTGTTCACACAGAGCAGCTCCCTACTAGTGGAAAAGTGTGCAGAACACCTACCTTTCCACTCCATGGAAAAAATAGCCTTTTTCATGTTTAAAAGGCAAATGTGAAGGCAAACCTACAAAAGAAAGCAGGTCTGCATCTGATTGCAGTGCCATGACCTCTATAACTTCTCAAATAAAAAAGAATCCTGCTGGACTAGCCATACTTTCACACTGATTGCTTATGTGTAATAATCTACAGTCCTTTGGTCTAGGTAATTACATATTATGTGGAATTGCATTACTGCCTTAAGAAATGAAAAAGTCAACCCTCATATTTGCCTCTGGAAGGCCAGGCTAATACTAAGAGTAATACAAATGGTATTAAAATGTTCAACTGCAAGCTATAAAAATACACATTTTTGTTTTATTTGCTTTAAATACTTTTTTTATGTTTGTCTCAGTATTGGGGTAAATACTGTAATAATTACTGAAGTCAATGACTTATATTCTACCTTCAACAAGCCAGGAAATTTTACTCATTAAAAATGGTTATGCCAAGTAATAAATAATGAAATACATGATTTGTCAGCAAGTTACTTAAAGCATCACTCTAAGTAGTCCCACAAATTTCTCAAGAGTCTGATTTTTACTGCATGTTCAATATTGAATTTGATGGCATATTGAGATTACATCGATTTTAAATAGTTTTAATGGTTTCTTAGGTCTGTCATTCTGTGTCCATCAGGCCCTTAAAGCATTGCCAAGCCTGTCTGCCATCTGTAATACAGAAGGATGAAAAGCCAAAGAGAAGGAATTCAGTCTCTTTTTGTTTTCCTGAGAGAAGTGTTTCAGAAACTTGATGCAGTCCTTGGTAGCAAGAATAAGGGAGAATTTAGCAGTAACCCTGATGTTTCCAAGGCTTCTGTATATCCAGAGGAGCCCTCTCAAGGAAAAACAGTTGTCTGATTCCAAGTTGGATGATGCATATTGATGGGAGGCAGTCTCCTTCTAGTCAAGGTTCCTCTTCACTCTGATAGAAGTTTTTAGGACTCTCTTGATGAGCAAGTAGAGGAACTACTCAGGGATGCCAGTTTAATTTGGAAATGAAGGCACTAGCTTGTCCTGTAACCTGGCTCTTAGGTGTTTGAACATGTATGGAGATCAACTTCAGCCTCCCTTTATGTGTTGTCAAACACTGACACAAGTGAGATCACAATTTTTCTTGAGCCATTGCTAAGCATCATTTAAATCTCCATTCATTCCATTACAGCTTAAAATTGCTGAGTTTCTCCTTAATTTTGTTAGAAGGAGGAAAGAAAGTGATTTTCTCTCTCTCACTCAGACCATGTTTCTGTTGACCTTAATGTGCAGTCTGGGCTTTGGTAGAGGCAAGCTGTACCTAGGACCATATTTCATGCTGACTTCTGATGCTGAGTTCATTGTGGATACATTTAGAATTCCAGTCCCTATATTCTTAAGTCAGTAAAATCCAGTGAACTGGAACACTTTGGGGAGTTTGCCTAGATAATCTAGCTTTGTCACCCCTGTAGAGTTTTATGTGCCTTCAAAGTGCTGTCTGTTTTGTTCATTTACAAGGATATATTTTTGTCATGAAAAATATTTTATTCCTGCCCATTTCTCCAGCACCCCATGGAGATGAGGCGTGGGAGATGCCTCATGAGGGAGAATGTCTGTCCTTCCACCTGTAAGCTAGCAAGGCACTGTCAGAAATTAAGTCCATTGGTCTCTCTGAAATGTAAAGCTATATCCTATATACACTGTGAGGTGAAAGCTCTCCAAATGGACTGCAGGAAGCCCCTACCCCCTGCTAGAATTACTGAATTCCAGTGAATAGAACAATATCTGTTGATAGGAAGGGGAGGGAGAAGGAAATTTTTTCTTTAAACCTGGAGACAGTCTTGCAATATTTAAGTTAATACTATGAAAAGATATCACAGCATACATAAAACATGAAATGCCAAACAGGAAGACTTCTAATATTGCAGTAGCTTTGCAAAGACAGATGGTGTAGCACAGACAAGACACAATATTTCTTAGGCGTTTGGTAGCTCACAGCCCTTCCCTAAACAATGGAGTTTGTTTAAAACCTACTAAAAACAAAGGAAATTCTGACTGCCTCCTGCCCAGATTGGAAGGAACCAGCTGTTTCTTTTAAAAATGCCTTGCAGCTTATCCTGTGCAGGCTATCTTAATGCCCTCATTTCACAAGAGTCAGACATCAGATTTGCCTCCAAACAAGTACCTTTTCTCAACCAGTCAAGAAGTCCTCATGATCAGCATTTCAGATGCCTGAAGGAATTTAGTATCAGGATGGATCTTTTAAAGAAAATTCTTTTAAATAAAGCATATCAAACCTTATGTTCAAGGCTACTTTAAAAAAAACCCTCAAGAGAACTAAGTCTAATGCTAACATATGAAACTTTTCAACACAGGAGCTTAACATGTTTGTGGCACTTTAAAAAAAAATGTTTTCATTGTGGAATGGGGCAGTCACTTCAAACCTTAGCCTTTTCCTTTGTCTTGCAAATAAAATGACTGTTCCTAAAATTTGGAAATATCCAAACATCTTCCAGATGGATATTATAGCCTATATAAAACCTGTCAGCATTTATCCTGATGACTGTAAACAGTCAAGTGATAACTTTTTCCATTAACACAATCTGAAAAAATGCAAACCAGTTTGTTATATTTCTGTATTTTCCATCCTAAGGTGTTGGTAGATGTTCCTCTGCTTGCATGTACATTTTTTTAACAAATGGTTTTAATAAGGGAAGGTTGGGCCGAAGTCTCGTATCTCTGCAAACACAAGAGCACTCAGATATAGCTGGAAAGAATGTTCTAGAGAAGGATGATTAGGGATCAGTTCTGATAATACTCACTGCCACAGAACCTTCCTGGTCTATATGTGTTACATGGAGAAATTATTCCTTAATAATAATAATAATAATCAGCAACATCTTGGCTCTCTCCTCATCATTGCCCACTTGGGGTGTAAATGTCTAGATGAGATGCCAGTTCACTGATATTTTGCCAGAGGAAAAGATTTAGGGAAACAAGCTTTCAGCAATTCTGCATTTCTGAAGCACAAGGGAGAGATGGGGAGGGCTGTGCTAAGGTTGCTGAAGTCTGGTTTAGCAGAGTGAGCTGTTAAGAGAGCAGCTGGGTCCCAGCTCCACAGCTAAAAGTGGTTCAGCAGAGCTCTGTGCCTTTCTGATGTGATTGCCCCTTGGGAGCTGTGCTGCTTAAGCTCCTAGTAGCTGGCTCCTTTCCACCTCTCTGTCAGTCTCAGATCTTGATCCAGTCTCTCTCCCTGTAAGGGCTGCTGGTGGTTTCAAAGTGTGCTTTTGGCAGTGAGTGCAAGCAAAAGCAATTAATTTTTTCTAGAAAAAATAATACTTGGGGACTAATGCTCAGCTGCTCTGCATGACAGCAGGCTCACAGCTTTGATGGCAGCCTGTGTGTGCAGGTGGACAGCTGAGCCCTCACTTAACATCAGGCTGTGAGAAAGCAGCAAACCCACTGACATGCTGGCTGGTGGAAGAGCACTAAGGCCAGGTGCATGGTTGTGTGTTTCTGATGAACAGTTTCCCTGCTGACATGACCAAGCCTCCTGAACCACAGTGCTCCTGCATTTGCTGCAAGGCACAGCAGCTCTCTCAGGAATGGCTGTCTCATGTCCCCAAGGCATAGGGCATCTCTTGCTGGTCACCTCCATTACAGAAATGTCATGTAGGAGAAACAAAATTCTGCTGGTACTCAGAACTACAACTGCAGGCACACCACTTGCTCATTCCTGTCTGGGTTAGATATTTTGATACCTCCATAAGCATTGGGCCTTTCCTAAAGACATCAGTTTACCACTTCCCATCACCTGCCTCCCTCTGGGCATAGAGCCCACCACCAGCATGGCCAGCCCTCAGCCCAAAGCCACACGCTTCACTGGTGTGAAAGAAGGGAAGAGTGGCAATTTAAGAAGACTTATTTGCCCTTAAATATGCTTTTAATTATGTAATATGTTTTCATAAACCTCTTTAAATAGTCCCAGTACTTTATTTTTCTTCCCATTGTTACTGAACAATTATCCATACATTTGTTCATAAGTGGAAATGTTATCCTTTCTGTAATTAGGGAATGCTATAATTATAAATGCCTCCAGTTCTAAGAAAAGCAAAGCAACACCCTCCAAGATCAGCCCTTGCATATGCAACTGTGCAAAAACCTCAGCACTGTGATGCTCAGAGGCATCTTTTCTAGTCTTTCATTTTGATTTTGTCATTCTTGGTAAAACAAGATCTGTTATGCATAGAATGTGGGTGAGGTGATCTTGAGTTTATTTAGTGAAGATCTGTACATCATCTTTGTTCCTCCTGTTACATGATGCAAAAACTGACTGGGAGAAAGAAATGAGATCAGAGAGATGTGGCTTCTGCTCTTAACTCTGTAACAGATTTATGGAATTATTTGGCATCATCAGATCAGCTCTGTGGCACTGTCTGCAAAAAAAGGATAAAGATTTTTCTTGCTTTTACGAAATGCTTGAGCACTTTGCCTGAAAATAAGTAACTTTTAATATTGGATAGGGATCACTGAGGAAAAATGGGCTGATCAGTAGCAAGTGCTGGTATTAATTCAAAGTTGCTAACCTCAGGAAGAAAAACAAAATATTAAGAAGATAAATGATAATATTTTCACTTGATGAAACTTTATATACTGTTTCCTTAAGTGTGGCTGAAATACTTTTAACACTAAGTAAAATTTTGCAATTTGTCTGATTTATTGTAAGATAATAAGAAGTAGAATATCTCCATCTTTGCCTTAAGATAGTAAGATAATTCTTTTTTCTGATGAACTCTCCTGCTATTTATCAGTGTGAAACAATTTTAGTGAATGAAAGAAATAGGCAATACTTCAAGAGGAAATAAAAACTTTCCAATAATGACTGTGAGAAAATTTTCCAATTAGATTTGCTTATCAGTCACTTCAAATGAATATGACACTGAAAAGAGTATTCTTTGAAATAAAAAGCATTAGAGAGAAATGAATGAAACCAATTTTTGTAAAGAAACACTAAAATACAGTCTTTTCCTATTCCCTCTTGAGTCTCTGTGTCTCCTGATACATGGGTGTATTTCACCTATAGCAAGATGAGCTTAGAAAGCCTTAATACAGGAAGATTTTGGCTGGTGAGTTAGGCTGAAAGATTTCTGTCTCAATAAAATAACAGTATCCAAGTTGAAATCTTTATTGCAAACTAAAAATCCACTATCTTTAATGTGTGTTCCTAAGTCTGATTTGTATCTGTCACTGAAGTGAAAGGTAGAGGTGCAACCTATGACACCCTTCGTGGAGGTGGGCATTGTATTGGAGGAGCTGCTGAGACTAAGTAAAAATATCTGAGGGTGGGAGTGGGAGTAGCTAACTCTTAGTCTTACACCTAACTCTTAATCTTACACCAGCATCATGTGTGCTTAGAAATTAAGTCTAACCTAAAAGTATATTATGAACTAGCAAAACAATAATTCTTGCATTTTGCCATAAAAGGCCATCAGAATAAATTTTGAAGGGTTTTTCTACATTTAAGTCTGTAGATAACTCTTCCACAGGACTGTAGGAGTTTCTCTGTGATGAAGATTTCATGTCAGTACGTTTGGGAATGAAGTGGCTCCTTCACTTTTCTGCTTTCTGGTGTGTGATGCAGACACTGAGACACCAAGGAAAGTGTCTTTAACCAACAGTGCAGTATTTAGTACAGTGAACATATCTCAGGTGAATGAGCATTTGGATTGCACTGTCCATGAGCTGCATTCCTGTCAAGCACTGGGCTGGGAGATGGCAAAATTTTTAGACTTCCTGTGGCAAATACATCTTGATAACACATAGGTAACATGAAGCTATGGGTGTAACACTGAGTGACCTGTTTGGCAGAAGTGTGAAGTGACCATCTATTGATCAACTGTTTAGACTGTTTTAAACTTTCTGGAGACACTTGGAACAAGGAGTGAGCAGGAAAAGCTGTTCCTGTTGCAGTGTGCCCATTAGGCTGCAGAGTGCTGACATCTCGCAGGCTGCAGGCGAGTCACCACCAGTTAAGATTCAGGTCATTTTCCACATGCTCACTTTGTCTCCCAGGCACAGAGATTTCAGCAGACTTGTTGGTCATGTGTAGCACTGCTCAGGTCTCTCTGCTGAGTATAGAAGAACTGAAGTGAGCATGTGTGAGATGAGAGCCGGGGTCTGCTCCCTCAGGCTGGGCCAGACCCATGAGCCGCTTGCTCTCGTGCAAGCCAGCAGCTCGCAGAGGTTCTGCGCACGCCTTGCCAAAGGCACAGCTCCAGCACTGCTCACAGTGTCACTGGGGATGGCCTCCAGCTGGAGGCATAGGACAGGGCTTGGCACTCAGAAATCAGGGGCTAGGCTGGATCCTACTTCAGGAGAAACTGAGGTGGAAGGGGCTGGGGTTCTTACACCCCTCAGATATTATGTAGTCGGCTCAGATAGTTAGAAAACCTACTGTTTGTGGGGATACATAGGTTATAGGGTACCCATCTATTTGTCATAGGTATTTTTGATGTCTAAAGAGAAAAAAAAATATGTGGAATCTTCTTTCTGAAACGATTGACCAAGTTCCATTATATTCAGAAGAAATGTTACAAGAAATTTTTCTTTTACCTAAAGTTTTTATTAAAAACTCACCATTAAGAGCTCCTCTCAATTTTATTTTCTTTTCTATTCTTATTATAAGAATAATTTTTTTTCTCTTTCTAGCGAAGACCTCATGGGCCTACTGTAAAAAAAAATAGTTTTGAAGGCATTTCTCTCTATATATGAAGGCTGACTTGAAACCACTGCAAAATGACCATATTGGAAACATTAGCTGACTTTCATTTTAACAGAACTAGTTGCTGATACTACCCTGAATAGACACTGAAAAAAATTCCCTCTTAGACCAGACAAGAAAATTATCTGAAGTTTATGTATAGATATATCTTCAGGATGACCAGGAATTTTTAAGTGGGCTTGTTTTGTTTTTCATAAGATGTAAGTTTGGACAGAGCTACTTCAGTCTTGTGAGTTAGAGTAATTTACTTCTAACCTTGGAAGATTTCAGTAATGTGCATTTCCATATCAAAGGGGTAAGAAAGGAGATATGGCCTTGCAGTAGTTTTTGTGGGTCATGATAAAATGGGTAATTTCAGAAATAAGAAAACAGAGAATGTGCAGCATTATTTTCCAGTGGCTTCAAGACAGGTAAACTAAATTCTAGTTACATAATTTCTCTAATAATATTTGTTCATTTCAGAACTTCTGACACTGTAGGAAAAGGACTGAATCTTGCAGCATACCCTGAAATCATCTATTTTGATTCAGAATAGTAAGGACAAAACTACTTAGGCCTAACAAAAAGTCAACTGTCTTCCATGTGTAAGTAACCTTTCTCTGCCTTCATAGCCTCCTCTGGGCTGGAGAAGAGTCTCTTGTACTTAAGTGTTGCTGTGTCAGATGTTTGTATGAATAGCCCAGCTCCTTGCACGCTCACAAGCTACTGGCACAAACTGTGGTTTGCTCTCATTATGTTTTCTGTGAAATGTGGCTCAAGGAATGTGCAGAGTGCAGCAGTTTCCCTGAGTGAGGGCTGTAGAAAGTGCTTTTCTTGGGGGTTAAATCTTTGGTGACTCTTGAATACACTGCATCTGAAATGATGAACCAAAATCACTGCAGGTCAGAAATTCCACCTCACAGCATTTGCTGTTTGAGAATACTGATCCCAGAGTGCTGATATGGTCCATGGGCATGGCTTTATTTCAGCTTTGGGAAACAAACATCTTGATATGCATCTACTCATACCAGCAACCAGCTTCTGCTCAAGTGAATTATTATCCTCAGATCATTTACAGCAGAGCCTGATTTCTTTCCAGGAAAAGGTCCAAGGAAGCATTTAAAAAAACTTAAAATTTGCTGTGTTCATTAAGTAGTATGTGGTTTTGGAATACTTTATACACCAAAAAAAAAGACAAATTTTAAAAAAGCCACTGACTGTTGTAATGGCTTTTTATCCACTGCTGTTAAAAGGACTTTCTTAGATTCTTTTTGAGGGGAATTCAAATAGGAATGAAAGATTATGAGCATTTTTTAATCAAATAACTTGGAGCAGAGGTGCACACATTTTTCATAAAAGTATTCCATTTTCTTTTAGCTTGCAACCTGCACATAGTTCATACAATGGAACTTTTATGGCTGATTTGTTTTTGTCAATACAGCTGCAGAAGTGAGTTTCGTACATAAAAACTGGGGAGGACATTTAAGTGGGTAATGGAATAGATGCTATTCCAGAGGTTAAAATATTGAACTGGATGGGATTGTCCACTACCCATGTTATGGATGCTTATATTAGAATTGGCCAACAGTCACACGTTTCTGCTGTTGAATTTGGCATGATTGTGAAGTGCTAGAACTGTGTTTCTTACAAGCTATGTTTATGATGGCCTGTATTTTTCCAAAATCTCCTCGAGTCTTCCTGGTGTTTCTCTAATGTCAACAAAAAGTCACAACTGTCATATAAATTTGCACATGGCCAGTCTTACAATGTAACTAGAGCCCTGCCAATATTGTTGAGTGTCAAAGGAAAGCAAGCCTAAGCCCCTAACCTGCCTCCTCTGACACTGGACCCCATTCATGTCTCTGAGACCAAATGGAAAGTGACAGGCACTTGAATAAGTGTTGTAGCATGGGTTGAAAGACACAGCCTGGTGCCACCCTGCCCAGCTGTTTCTTCACCAGTTACCATTGTGCTGCCTCTCTTTTTACTTTGGCAAGTGTTCTTCTAAGTAGCCTCACATTTTGTCTCCAGGGTACTCTATCTTTGGTGCTGCTTGCCAGTACAATAGAGGAGCCTCTTTCCCAATGCTGAATGTGATGCTTTTGTGTAGACTTAATCTTTGGTGAAACAGGTTCATCCCTGCTGCTTACAAAATTTGCAGAACTCAGTGCCAAGAACTGCATCTGCTGTTGGCCCTGTCACTTTGCTCTACTGAGACAACACCCATTTTGTTTCTGGGCTCTGCTGTCCCGATTTACTAGGTGCAGTTTGAGGAGAATAATTTTTTTATGCTTTGTCATTTTTATGCTGCTTTTTTTGCTTATTTATCTTGTTGAATTTTCATTACACAAAAAACCAACTTGATATCCTGATACAGAACTCTTCCTAACACAGAGTTATATTGCCAGCCTTGGTCAAACCAGCATGTCCTTTACACGCAGTGACATGGCCAGGGTTTAAGATCTGATTTTTGGTATTGCCTTTCCTGTTTTTAGCTTTGGCACCTGGGTCTGCTGTGCCTTGTATGACAAACGGGTTCCTGAAACCAGCCCCAAATACCTTTGTTTCTTTATGGATTCAAGCTATGTACAAATCCTTTTTGATCCTCTGAAGTTTGAGTAATGGGTATTAGACTCCTGAAAAATATAATCTGCACAAGCTCAGACAGGAGACACTATTGCAATATGTGCAGAAACCCCATTCCTTGTATCAAGTCCATTCCTAGTGGAACAGCTGGAAAATTTGATTTTGTGCCTGTCATGAAACAACTTCTAAAAGTTACCATTCATGTGGGGTGAATGCTTTCCTTTTTTTCAACGCTAGTTTGCATTAGACATAGTAACCAAGTGAACAGATTCCTTGTAATTAATTAATTAATTAACTAACACATTTGTATTTAATTCCCCCAACATTTGCAATCCATGATTTTTCTGTCAAAGGTTTATTTGCACTACCTTTCCACTGGCATGAAACATGCTAAAGAAGGTCCATTTGTAGACACCTTTAGAAGCTTTTACAAGACAAGAACTCTGCATAGCTATTTCTAATTCAAAGTTTAACCTTTTTCCAAGCATTAGCTGGCTAAGAGCTCTCCCTTATCTTCAACATGTTCAGGGCTAACAAACAATCCAGAAAGGCTGAGGCTGATGTCAAATTCTATGAAGCAGAGGTGATAATGAGAGGATATTTTTGTGGTGAGCTCCTCCCAATCTAGGCTCTGAGTTTCCAGCCCTGTGTTTCAGCTATAAACGAGGATATCCATTGTGTTGGCTGAGCTTCAG
The DNA here is from genome assembly GCA_013400575.1 of Peucedramus taeniatus. Lineage (NCBI taxonomy): Eukaryota > Metazoa > Chordata > Aves > Passeriformes > Fringillidae > Peucedramus > Peucedramus taeniatus. The sequence goes on along the minus strand of WBNO01025653.1, from coordinate 82,395 downwards.
TCTTTGCCAAGGGCAGCAATCTGAAAGCAGCAGATTATTGTCCTGAAATAACAGAAGTCAAAGAGGGAAATGGTTGTCAAGTCCAAACACTGCAGAGTCGTCTCTCCTCCAGTGCTGTCTGGTGCTTTGTGCAGACTGCTTTTTAAAGCCTCTGGCTCTTGCTAAGTCTCTTGAGAGACAAATCTTTGCTTTAAAAACCTCAGATGACAACCATCCTGAAGTATGACTCCTTGCTCAGCTGTTATAATACTTCCCCTCTCTTCTGCTGTAAATGCTTGAAAGTGCATCACATTGAAGGTTTAAGAAGGTGGTGGGATAAACTGCTCCTTACAGTGTAACAGGCTCCATTGCTGCAACCTTTATTAAAGATCTGATATTTAATGGAATTTTATGTCTCCTCCCTCACAGTGCAACTGAAAGAAATTTTTGCTTTGCTGATTCCTATGACCATGGTATCCCTGAGGAGCAGCAGAGCATGATGCTTCTGAAATAATTGCAGCAGAACTGCTCATTTGCTTGGTTTCTGAGAGAACCAAACTTCAGGGTTTTTTTTTTTACTATGCCTGGCTGCAGTAAAAGAAAGCCTGCATGAGCTTCTCTTTTAAACTCTGCCTTGTGAAAAGCTGAATCTGAGGGCACAGCCACAAATATGATTATATTGGCTGCCACCCATGGTCTTCTAATAATCTCCTCAACATTGCCCTGGAAGTTCTGAGTCCTCTGTAATGCTGTCCTGAGATTGAACTTGAAGCCGTGTTCTCCCACTCCAGTAAATACCTCTTTGTCTCTACTGGCATGTATAGAATAGTGCCATATTTATACTAACTAAAGTGAGAGCAGAAGAACCTTTGGTAAAGTTTTAATTCTTTTAATAGAAGTAAAGACTGAAATGCCTCTTTCTCTTGTGATAATGAGTAATTACCACGGACTGAATATCATATTTTATGTTTTTTTCCCTATCAACCAGCTACATCTGTAAGTATACAAATATGTTCTTCCATTCTTTATCTAGATTCCTCTGTAGACAGTGAAAAATGACAGATACCTGCATGGATGCACCATCCCAGCTGTTTTACACATCTCAGTGAGGGTGGGCAGACTCACCCCTCTAGAGATGGATTTCTCTCTGTATTGCACAGCACATTTTCATATGTTTGAGACCAGGCTCCAAATTCTAGTATCACTCTCTAGATCCCTATTTGGGATCTACCAGGTAATCTAGCTCTGAGCAAGTGGGAACCCTTCTGGTTCTTGAGTCATCATTAACTCATTTTGGGTAGGAATTTAGTAACAGGCTGAGCTTTTAATGTTGAATGCTGTGTTCTGTTGTGTGCAGTGGTGGAACAGGATGATTAATGGAACAGTGTGGGGCAATGATATTGTGATATACTCTAATAAAAGGTGCTCCTGGTTGGGGTAACCTAAGGTAAAAAACTGCCCACTCTCCAACCTATTCCAGTGCTTTTACCCATCCTCCTAACCTGGCAGCTTGATGTTTTTTTCCCTGTGATTGTCAGTGAGATGTGATGTCCAATAAAGGCCCTTGCACTCCACAGACCTGCTTAGACACCTTGATGGACTTTTAGCATCTGAACCTCAAATATATCCAGTGGTCCAGGAAGACAGATGGGCTTTCTGATCCTGTGGCTCACATTCTACTGGCAATGTCCTGCTGACCTCATTAAAGAGAATCTCCCATTGAACTCAGACTAGTAAATGCAATCTGGATTTAGGGTTTGGCCTTAGCAATTCCTTAGTCAGAAATTTGACAAAAAATATAATCATTAATTTCTGATCTCATGCAGATTTACTTGTTACCTTTGTGGCCTTTTTCTTTACTTTGAGATTTTTCCCTTGAATTACTTCTCTGTCCACTGTAACACAGACCAACACGGAGACTTTGCCTAGAGCTGTTACAGGAGTTAGACAGTAGAGGGTGCAATGTGAGCAATAAATTTATCTTCTAGACATTGTCTCTCCATTGCTCAGTCAGCTTTCTGGCTCACCGACAAAAATGAGTCCACAGTCAACACCTGAGCAGTGGCACCATGAAGATAGTTCATGGTCAGCAGGTGAGGCTGATGGAATAACTAAATGGCCAGGTTTCAGCAGTGTTTTGCAAGTAATAAACTGTATATTCTTTCCATCTCTTACTCAGCATAGTCTTTACCATTTAACCTCTGGATGCTAATGTGGGTAATCTAGATAGAATGTGAAACCTGATCTTCCTCTCTTCTTTCCAAGTCCTGAACTGTTCCAATATTCATATGTTTTTTTAAATTCTGGCTGTGGATCAAAATCATGAATCAACCTGTTCTTTGTTTTGTTAAAGAACGATCATGAATTATTCATACCCTGGCAAAAGGCACAATGAAATAATTAGGCATTAACTATGCACTGTAAATCAACCATGAAAGGAGCAACTTCCAAACTGAGACTATATTTCATAAAGATTTGTATCCGTATAGATCATAATATCTGGCAGTTAGTTTGCTGGGTTTCTGAAATCCAAACAAGGCTCATCTTTTTGGCAACTTGTGATGAGCTGAAGATGAGAAGAGAAGCTGTAATTATCCCTATTCTGCATCTTTTCATCTTAACATAGGTCCTTGGGTTAGAAAAGATCAGATTTAGACTGTCTGACAAAGTCATACTCCAATCTGCTAAATAAAAGGCAATAACAAAAGAAGTAAATTACAGCTTTGTGATTAGTTGGTATAAACACATGGCAAAGCAAGGCAAGAGTTAAACTTTCAATATGTGTAATAGGCATCATCAGTTCATCTGTCAGGCATCTTCCAGACCAGGTCTATGGAGGCACCCAACATACAGCAGTTTCTTTCATCTAACAGAATTAGCACAGTGTGACAATACTAGATTTTTTTTTCCCTTTGGTAGAGGAATGGGAAAAGATACAGTTTAATGAAGATTTACATAGGTGTTTGAGGGAATATATTTGTAAATTGTTGGTCCTGCGGGCTTCAATATCTTCAACCAGCATTTTGGTTGTTTAGAAGTGATCACTGTTCTCTGGCCTCCGTCATTATTAAATAAAAGATGGACCACAAAAAAATTGTAAAAAGTCCACAATAAACTCAAAACACATCTCATTCTAGAACTTCATGTTTACTAAATAGCTTAATGTAAAGTGGAGTAGTTATGACTGTTGTAATACAGTTTCCTTGAGATACAAACACCAGCTCATGCAAGGAAATGGGCACTGGGCTGAATCAAAGATGTTGACCCATTCTAAATGCCTTAGAGTAGATTTGTGTTTACTTATTGCACGTCTAACTTACCAGACTTTAAAATACATGATGACCTGTTAAACACTCTCATTAATCAGACTCAAACCCAAGACATCCACACATACACCACAGATATTGTTAGACTGAACTCACAGACTGAAGCTTTCTTGTTACAGTGCAACTACTTTAAAAAATCCAACATTAGCCTACACAACTGGACGTGCTCCATTCACAGTTCTGTATAGTTAGTGAATGACTGGAGAGGAAGGATGAAAACACCTCCTTGTGGGAGAAATTTGAACCATCTCCAATGTAAACATGAAGGCACAAAAAATAAGTGCAGCAATGGTGTTATTATAGCAACACAGTTCCATGTTAATGTTAGGAAACATGTATCAAATAAACTTAGGAACCTACGTGCTCTTGGAAGAGTGCTGTTAATACCACAAAAACTGCCTCAGGGTATAAATGGGATCATAGGTGTGCTTCATTTGGAAAAAAAAAGTACAGTTTTGCTAAAAGGACATGAGAAGGGAAAGCTGTTCACCTTAAGCAGTATTGAAAATTAGGAACTCCTACTGATAAATTCACAATGGAGTCTGAAAACATATCCTTTTAAACAGGAAAAGGAAGCTATTGTAGGCTAGCACAGCCATTGGGGGGAAAAATGCAATCAGAGGATCAAAATGAGTGTGTTATTCCTGGGTACTGGAATCCAAAGCTGGATTGAATCTGGGAGATATGATGGGTACAGAGTGCTTGGAGTTATCCCACTTTTGCAATCAGACACAGTTTTTACAGATACCTCTACACTACCATGTCTGCTCTCATACCATTTGTACTCCTTAGCTAGTATTCAGTCTTGATTAATAGCGGCAATAAGTATCAAGCAGACTCTTTCTGTCATTTGTTCAGGATTTTCCAGAAATTCTGCTGACTAGATTTTTAGCCAGAGGTGAAATCAACAGCAAAGCCTTTCCATTGTGTATAAATTTCATTTCTAGTGCCATAAGCACAGACTGAAAGATCAATATTGTCTCAGAAATTGAAGCTACACAGCATACTGGCAACATTAGGGCATTCCTAAAATCTTTGAAATGCCTTGCTTTTGTTTCAGTCACAAGAATCACAGCATTCATTAGCACTGATTTTTCAGAGGGCCATTTAAAAACTATGAACAACTTCATGGACCTGCAAATGACTGAATTTCAAGACACTACTGTAGGTTGTTTAGAAGGCATATAATGATCAATCCCTAAATATGTCAATCAAAATCTTATGACCTTATGTCTGTAGCAGCTATAAGAGGTTTACATAAGTATCTGAGGCATTTTCATTTTGAGATTAGTGTTATATATTTGTGTTTTGACTTCAGATTGGAAGGTCTGGCCAAATTTTCCTCATGGTCTTTACCACCTAATAGATTTGCACTGGTTTATGGCACGACTGGCTTTGCCCTTCCTTAGCCCTCACCTCTGAATCCTAGTGAAAGGGATTGTGGCTAGTCCCTTCCAATCAATTATTCAGGAAGAGATGATGACAGGTCTCTGCCACTAGTTGCTGTTGCATGATAGATTTAGTGGCATCCCCTTCTAGAGAAAACAGTGTTTGCAAGAGGAGCATGACTGCAGAGACCCAAGCAGGCCACCAGCTCTTCTGGTGTGGGTCTAATGTTGATCTCTTTTAGGTAAGAAAGACCTGTTAGATTCTGCTTCTGCACTGCTACCCCCAAACCCTCCTGCATGGTCTGGGGGGTCTGTGCCAGTGGCTCTGGTGCCAGAGCAAGGGCCACTGTGAATCCTCAAGCACATATCTCCCAAATGCAATACTGAGGCAATCTCCTTGGTAAGCAGTTTCAGGCTGGACTGCTGAGTCTTGCTTTGCTCACATGCATGAGAACTGATGCTGTTAAGTCCATAATAATACGTGGTAAGAAATGGTGGTGTTTGTATTTGATGTCAATCCCCCTCTGAACTAATTGCTGGAGGACTACACATGAGCTTGCCTTCTCTGAGGCAGTCCTGGTCGTGGGCACTGCTGGCCTGTGAACCACAGGAAACAAAAGCCAGAATTTACAGAACAGGAAACCTCCCCACAAGTCTGGCCTCATTTGAGGCGCACTCTGGTCCCAGGATAGGAGTCCCCAAGTCGGGGGGGTCTCTGACTTCTCCTCCCCCCTGCTCTGAGAAGATGCTGCTGGCATGGACATCCCATCAGCCCATGCAAAGGCAGCTGCCTGTGTCCCCCTGCTCACAGGGGCCCCTAAATGCCCATAAATGCAAATGTGTATGTATGCACACTCCCCACAAAGTCTCACTGGAAGAAAAGACAAAGCAGATGAAATAGTGGTAGGTGTCTGGTTTAATTTCTGATTGTTTGCTAACATTATGGGCTGTGTCCAGCAAGTGTTTTGTGTATGGCATTCTCTGGGGAGCTACTGGAGTGAGTGAGCATTGGCCATGTCTTTGGAAACTCACACCTGTAAAAGGCTTTCATGGAAGAAGAGAAGAATTTATCATATACTAGTGGCTAGGACTGTGCCTGGGCCTTATGGGTGTTTCTTCTTTGGAAAGTTTTACATATCAAATAAATAGCTTTTATTTCTCAATTACATGAATTGAGGGGAGCACATATATCTCTATAACAAATGAAGAAAAGGAAGAAATAATATTTGGTGGATGTTAACCACAAATCTGTTGGTTCTTCTGTTTACACAAAACCTTTATAAATGATTAGGGAGAAGACTGAATGTAAAGTCCTCTAACTGGGAAAAGAAGTGATGATTGCTCCTTCCTCCCCACCCCTTGCATCTTGATATCTCAGCTAGCTCCATGGGCAACTCCACTGTTTCTAATCTTAAAAAAATGATTTTTACCATCACTGTTTCTTGAAGTGGTGAGGAAGATACCTTAATGCACCCCGATCACAATCTGTTTCTGTATTTGTTATGCTATTTTCCTGAATTCTCATCTTGCATAGACACCCTTCTCATGCTGAATGCCCCACAAACATGGTTCAGGATACATTCCAGGACCTAGAGGGCTAACATCTGAGAAATATTGGTTCCATTTGTACAACTTTTGAGCCATCAGATTCAGAAATATTGTAAACAATCTTGCATTCTCAGACAGAGGACTCTGTCTCACTTAGTGCAAATCCACAGCTTGGGGTCTGGCTCCCTGTAATGTTAGTGAATGTGAAAAAGGAGCCAGGACCCAGGTCCTGAGTAGAAGTGTATTATGTCACAGGAGTTTTTGTGAAAATGGCAGGTGAGAGCTGCTGTCACCGGCCTATGAGCCTTGGGGCTGGTAGACAGCTCTCCCTCCTGCCTCACTCACTGCAGCTCAAGGCTGGCACTGGACCTCTGTGGAGTCCTGTTGCTAGGGGCAGACACATTAATCTTAGTCGTGACTTTCATTTTGCGCATCTTTGTTGTGGTTTAGGAATGGTACTCCCCAATCTAGTGCTCCCACAGAGACTGTCCAAACCATGTGCCACTTGCTTTCTCCCCCTTCCCTCTCCCCTCTTCCTTGGGGTGAGATGGAGAGGAGAACTGGAGGCAGAAAAAGTAAAGATCATGGGTTGAGATAAGCACGACTTACTGCAAACAGCAGCGAGATAAGAAAACTAACTGCAAGAACAAGAATGGTAATGACAGAGGGGACAAGAAAGAGGCGAACGATTCACGTGGAGCCCCTTGACTGAAGACAAAACCCAACCGCTCCCACCACGCTACAACAGCTGGACCTGGAAGAGACCCCTTCGCCCACCCCCAGCAAAGATGTGAAGTGGTATAGAATAACATCCAGGTGCTATCCGTGTTCCTTCCCATCTACTGCAAAATCCAACCCTGCCCTGACTGGAACCGGGACAACCTCACACAGGAGAAAATATGAGACAGAAAAATATGCTAACATGTCATATGAAAATAATATAATCAGAAGAAAAAGCCATGTGCATGATATTTTATATCAATTTCAAAATTACAGCGGGAACCTGGAAACTATTTATATGCTTCCTCTGACAGAAATATAGTTCAAACAATTCAAGGAGCCTTTTTTTTTGGCAGAGGAACATTTATCTATTGAAATAAAAGTCTTACAATTTATTTGTTAGCTAGAAGTGAAACAAGTGTTGGAGTTGTTCTGAACTGTTACTGGTTTCCCAGTAAAAGGAGTCATTGCCATGCATATTCAAATTTAAGTAGCTAGACAGAATTTTCAGGAAAAGTTCATATTTGATGTGAGATTGAGTTTAGGTAAATTAGGTAGAAAATACAGATTTTGGTCTGTAACTACTACTACCTATTCCTGCCATCAAGCAGTTGGAACATATTATCAAAATAATAAAGTGCCTCATAGAAAAAGATTCCTGAATTCAACTGTGATATAAGATGGGAACAGCAAAACTGGAGTACAGCAGTAATAAATCATGAACTATTACCTGCTGACATGTTTTTAGGACAAAGCTAAAGGTAAGAATGCCTGCCATGTTAGAAACTTACATTGAAATTTCTGGGAAAATACAATTACACAGAAAAAGTTGTATGAAAATCCAACTTGTGATCCTGGAGCTGCCACAGTTTCATGTAAATTGGGCCCTGCCTTGCCAGGATAGAAAATACTGCTCTCACATGGGGGGTCTCTAATGGGCTGTGTGGTTTAGTGAAGTTGTGACTGTTCTTCACACTGTGACATCTCCAGAGGTGGAGGTATAGCTGGAAGAAAGGAGATGGTGGTGGAAACAAGGATGTTGAGCTTATGACTTTATCTGAGAATGTCTCTGGCAGGTGACCATCCTGACAGGCTAAATGGGAACTGGAAGATCAGGAAAGTGGAGCTGAGGGAGGTCTTACTGCCTAGCAATGTCCTGCTGATTTTGGGGAAACCTGCAGGGTTTCCTGATGGTTGAGTATACCCCAGAGATTAATCATAACATTCTATATTGCTCTACGTTCCTCAGTATTACTCTATATTATTAAACACCCCTTCTGAGCTATGTTGATGCTGACAGAAATTGTTGCTAATCTGGACTGTAGGAAGGAAGTTGTGGGTAGGATGTCTCTCACAAGGGAGAGCTAGAAGAGTCTGTTGCTATGTTGTGTTGGGCAGAGGGATAAAATTAAAGACCACAGATCAGTTTGTCCTGTGCCATCCTGTGAAGGAGACCCTGACAGGCTCTTTGACACTGCGTAGCTATTGAACAGCACAAGCAGAACTTTGTTTTCAGATCTTTCTAAAGCTTCAGCACGCTGTTGTTGCTGTATAATCATCGAGCTGTTGAGGCCACAGATGCCTGCATAACAACCCTGCAGCTTGTCCTAGAGGTCACAGGGTCAGCTCCACTCTTGTTCCTATTTAGTGCCCCCCACATCACATGTGTAACTGGAGACTGTGTGCGCTCAGAGAGTGGGATCCCATCCTCAAAATTAGATGCTTTGTTGGGAATGGTTTTTGTGCTGGGACAGGCTGTGGCTGGATAAATTTACTCTACAATCACTTACTGCTGTATGAATGGCCCTACTGATAAAGCTTTTGTGTTTATGTGCTTGCTAACTTCAAAGAACACTATTGCCTAGATTAATTCAGATCAGATTTCAGGAGCTGCATTAAAATCCAGGAAGAGCCAGATGGCTGGCTGTTTGAAGAAGAACTTTCATGTTTAGCTTTTAAAAATTGAAAAAACCAACAGCTCCAACACCTTAAAAACATCAACTTCCAGAAATTTTATATTGACATTTTTGTTTTAACCACTGCTTTCTTTTTGCTTCCTGCTCCCTTCTTAACTAAATGTCAGTTCATACTCCTGAAACTTGTCTCAGCCTCAAATTAAAATCCTTGAAGCATTCTGTTTTTTATTTCCTGGATATCATATTTCCTCAGCATCGTCCTTGGATGGTACTATTTGTGGTTCAGTGAGGACAGAGCTATCCTCTAAATGCTGGCAGAAACTCCCTCCAGCAAATCTTGTTTGGCAGTTTTACTTAGTAAGCTGAATCCCACAAGCTGAACAGGCAATGGTACATTGCTGCTGTGCATGTGGGTCCCACGAGCAGGACTGACAGCCCCACCAGCTCTATCACCAGCACCCAGAGACTCCCTCTCATCTCTCTCCTGCCTTTCATCCCTTCCCTGCCGCCCCTCAAGCCTTCAGAAGCTCATGTTTAAAAGCACATGGGAAGGCACACTGCACTTAGATTTTCATTTGCAGAAAACACTTATCAGGGTACTTGTTAATTGGAGAACCTAATAAAATAAGCCTAGGTGGTAAAGAAATCTGGAACAGGCAGCAGTGGAGTGAGGAACTGAAAGGAAAGGTATTAGTCACTTGACTGCTGCTTGGACGAGACAATGATGTTGTGGTAATGAATGTCAGGAATGTACATTTTATGGAAATGGCAGTGTTTGGTATTTGGGCTTCTGTGGAAATATAAAAATAGAATGGAATCATAATAGGATCCTACAGAAACTTTGAACGATTAGAATAGAAATGACATATACCTACAGTATATTTTTTCATTTAAAATAATATCTATAGATAGCTATAGCTAGACTACAGAAAAAAAAATCCCCATTTTGACTCTATATCTTGTTAAAAAAATCTTCTGGATATTTCCAGAGGATCAAGAAAGCAAAGGGTGGGAATGGTAAAAAGATGATCCTGTAGTGATTCCTGACTAGATGTAAGATTTTTTGGTATTTTTACAGCTATCTAGCTACAGTTGTGAATAGTTCCCAATAAGTAATTGAGCAGATTCTGTTCTTTTCTATTCATAGAATTAACCAAAGGAAGATGCTGATTTCCTTCATCACCCCCAGAAGTCATTTTGAGATCTTTTTATCAGTTCCTATACACATAAAATACACACTGTGCTAGAAAAATAAAAGCATTCTTCATAAAATCGTTGTAATAATAAAGTTCAGCTATGACTGTGAGATATAGAGATATGACAGAGGGCCAGAAATGTACTTTGATGCTGCCAAATACACCTCATCTCATATAAATTCCAGTTTCTTTCAATAGTTGGGATTGCTATGTCTTTTCCCTGGAGAAACTTTAGTGAAGCTACTTTATCTTTTGATGTACTTAGATCTGAGTGTATCTCCAGCTGGAAAAAAACCCCCAACAAACAAACATTCCAAAGAATGTGTTCAGACTTGTGCATTTAAAAATCAAAATCATATGCAAAGCTTTGGATAAATCATATTGGTTTTGCAATATGGTGTAATTTTATTCACATTTGCACTTCAAAAGGCTGTAGTGGGGAAATCCTAACTCTGCTGCTGATGAAGTTTCTAATAAATCAGTCTTGAATATATACTGCAGTGCTTAGTTACAAAAAATGGACTCTGTTCTGCCTGGCCAGTCTGTTGATATTTGTATTGCTGTGAAATTGCAGACTCAGCAGCAGGCAGCGGGGGCAGACCACAAGTTCTGAACGACTGCAACAGCCTTGCTCAACAAACACACTCGCTATTTTTGACTCAAAGGCAATTTACCAACCAGTCTGTACACTCTTTGGTTGACATTCCCAGAAGTTATCATGTATTTGGAGGGTTGCTTAATGTATAGCTAGTAGGTATTTTTGAACAGAACTGAACATTTTGTAACACTTCTGTTGACTTTTTTAACCCGCAAGTGAATCGTGGAAAATAACATCTGCTCCTTGCTGTGGGGTTAGAAATGTGATCTTTTTCTGGATGTTTATGTGGGGCACTCTGATAGGAATCTCTTTAAGCTGTACCAAGTCAAAACAGAGCTTGGCCCGTGGCACATAGCACTGTGATTTACAGGCTGAAACACGTTTCAATTCCAGCCTCCCTAGCAACTCAGGCTTTCAGCTGGAAATACAATCTCCGTATCTCTGAAGTTGGGAGAACTTACTAATCAGAGTACTTTCCCCCTAGGTGATGTCTCCTTGGGAAAGAAATAAAATAGGAGCACGGAGGGACTGGAGTGGTATTGTAAATAATTAGGTGCTCACAAAGCCACTCTATCTCTTTCCTTCTCAGCAGTATAGCCGGGATAAGAAAATAAGATGGAAATACTTGGGATGTTTTCCCACAAAAAGGAAATTTAATGAACCAAAGGCAAAGGTCACAAATGGAAGCAAAGTAAAAGACTTATTCTCTACTTCCCATATTTTGGGAAGCAGGACTTCAGTACACATAGTAATAATGAATGCCCTCCCCTCACCTCCTGCCTTTCCCTTAGCTTTTATTGCTGAGCAGCTGCCCTATGGAATATTCCTTCGCTCAGCTTGGGTCGCCTGTCCTGGCTGTGTTTACTCCCAAAATCTTGACCACCCCTGGCCTACTGGTGAGAGGGGAATGTTGGAGGGACAGCCTTGGTGCTGTTCCACTGAGTTATCAGCCCATCTGGAGCATGGATACACATTTGGAGCACTATGAGGGCTGCCGTGGGGAAAGTTAAATCCATCCCAACCAGTTCAATACGCTACAGCTCAAGCATTCTTATCAGGGTACCCTGCCTGCTGCTTTATCAGAGCTCTTCCTTTGGTATCTATGATCTTGCTGTTGCTTGAACACAGCCCATAAATACTTCTTTTCAAAGTGTACCTTAGCCTTCCTGTGGTACATTTTAGGAGCTTAAATATGTATAAGCTAAACATGCTGAGTGCCAAAAATCAGTCAGCTCAGATATAGAATAGGTCAAAGGGAGAGCTGATAATTTTTTATTGTGAGAAAGAGGTGTTTGCAACTCCTCTCACCTCTCAGATAATAGTTCTGCCACGCTTTTGTGCCTACTTTTGAAAATAATTGCTTACCTTTAGAACAGTGACTTTGTCTGGAAAAACTCAACCTCACATGCAGCTGTTTGTTATAGATACAAGCACTTGAAAACAAGAAATTGTAAAAGAAAGCAGGTTTGCAGTATCACAGTGTTTGGATTTTTTTTTCTACTCAAGCTATGATTACCATGATATCCACCTGGTGTGGAAACATACAGTGCCCTGTTCACAGCTGAGCTTAAACTAGGGCAGGTTATACCCTTTCTGTCTGTCTAAACACCACAAAGTGAGCCATAGGACCACAGGCTCTTGGCTGGTGAGCAGACAGATCATGGCTGAAGCAAGTGTGTGCACTAATTCACTGCAGTTGAAGGCACAACGTTCCCAATTTACAGGATTTCTTCATGTTCTCACAGGTTTATCAGGCTTTAGCTGAACCTTTTGTTCATGAGGCAGGGAAAGGAAGGTGGAAGGTCAGCTGAAGGCAATGCCATCAGAACCAGCAATTTCTCTTTGGAGAGGGCAATCCTAGCTGGGGGATTTGCCTAGTTTCTGGTCTTTGTACATGCTAAATGTTGTAAATGGAAGAGAGAAGAGGAAGCAGTCTGGACAGTATCTGTGGGCTGCTGGGCAGTATTTTTACTCAGAAGATGACTTGTAGAAGTTTCTGCATGCCTGTTGAACATCAAGGGGATTTGAGGTATCAAAAAAAGTTAAATCTCAGTTCCAGCTGTATTACTTAAGTTTCGTAATTAATCAGAATCTATCAAAATTAAAAGAGCATGAAAGTGCAACAGAGACATACAGTGCAAGCAAACAAGAAACAAACAGCAGGCATGCTTATTGCAAAGTGAGAACCATGTTGCTTTAATGGGTTTTCACTGAAAATCTGCAGACTTATGAGTGATTCCGCAAACTGTGAATATTGCCCAAGTGGAATGCTCAGATGTTACAAGAAAACATAAAAAGTTGAGCCACAGAGAGCCTGCCTCCCATCATTAAATAACACAGCTCACTTATGTTCACACTAATACTTTCCTGAGGAATTTTCTCTCTGCATCACTTGAAGCCCTCACAATCCTGTGTTGACCTTTTCCATTTTGTGCTTGGCCTGTGTTTTCAGTGGAACTGAACTAATGTGCCTGCTCTGTTTTGGTTATGCTTAAAGGTGGGCACAACCAGTTTTGGATTCGCCACATTTTAAATTAAACATTTTTCTGTCCTCTGTGAAAACCCCAGCCCCCTCTGACCATGGAAAATGTTCTAACTTTTTTTCTGTGTGTATGTGAGCTTCCACCCACTGCTCTACTTCCTGCTTTCAACCAAAGCACCGAGGGGAAGACAGCAAAAGGAGAAGACAAATGCAAAGCAGTAATTTCATAACAGGGGCCCACAGGCATGAAAAGCAGAACCTTCACTGGCTTACATCTTATGCCATTGACCTTGAAATGCTGAATGTTTCTTTCTTATTTCAAAGGCTGGATTTCTTTATTTTTCTTCCTTTTCTGCAGTAAAAAAACCCCACTTCATCTGGACTCTGTGGTGAGAAGCCAAAACTGTAGTCAGTATTCTAAACTTTGCACAACTCTGTGGATCATGGCAGCAACCATCATCCCAATTAAGTTCAATTAAAGAAACAGTATTCTAATTAGAGAAATTACTTGTACTGTAGTAGGGTAAAATGGGGAACAAAGCCCTTACAAACAGTGCTGCAAGCCTTCATCAACAAGTCAAAGTAATGAGCAATTTCATCTACAAGAACGCTATGCAATGACTCTTGACGTCTTCTCACACACCAATATGTAAATGTTCATCAGGAACTAATGAAGTCCAAGAACAATCCAATGGTGTCCAGGAAAATTGCACCTAACTCCTAATGGGACTCGCTGAGAGAGCTCAGGGTTTTTTTAGCCTAGAACCCTGGATTTTAACAAATGTTCCTTGTTCATTTTTGGGAAACATGACCAGTCATACTTTTTCTAAAGATCCACCCATCATCCAGCCAAAAAACCATGAAATTCCTATCTGCTGTCAAGTAGTCTGCAAGCTGCACAGTATTTGCTTTTTCATTTCTTTTCAATATTTGACAAAGCAAGTGGTGGAAATGTTTATCACAAATACAGTAGAGTGCATCTTTGTCAATATCACTGTAACATCAGGAGATATCCATTTTAGATCTGTTCCTGGGATTTATACCCAGCACTTGACCTGCACCTGTACTCTTTTCCCCTGCTAATTACATGTCTCTGTGCTCAATACTCATAGTTCAGCCAGTAGAACAAAGAGATGAGAGCTAAGTCGGTTTTTGGTGATGCTGAAAACATCTCTTTTGCAGTGCCTTCCAGTAGCTCCTTCTAAAGTTTTTCAGCAGCTGTATGTTTCAATATATATTTTCAATACCGTTTCAGCAGTATGTTTCAACAGTTCCCTCTGAAGCACAGGTGTGCTCTCTTGGCATGTGCATCGTATAGAAGTGGTAAGGATGGTTTTCTGGTGGAAGGCTCCCACCTGTCTGAGAATAGCTCATGTTTGTGGACAACATATAATTTAGTGTGTGAAGTCTTAAATTAGATAGTGCTCTTCCAGACAAAAGCCATATCTTTCACTTGCTTTACAACTTACTTACTATGGCTTTGCTGCCCTGTATATGTATAGAAAAAGAAGTCACTACCTTTGGGTATTGTATTGATAAGTCATGCAGATAAACATTCCCACTGACTTGAATAGGATCTTATCTTTAAAGAAATACAGTTGCCAGATTAATCATAAATAAATCTTGTGGTTTTCCTGGAAAATAGACGCTTCCACTATTTTCTCAGAAAACCCTGGACTGATGAAACTACCTTCCTGCTGGCTTAAAAGGAACTTTAAAAAAAATACTTTATACTTATGTGAATTGAGCCTTTGTATGGGAATTCTCTCTAGGATATAGAACTCCTGGCTTTCAACAGGCAATAGAGAATTTTATTTGAGTTTTCTTCTAATTTACTTTCACTACTTTTTCATGAACTGAATTAGACCAAATGCATTTAAAAAACCAAGTCAGAGTAAGGATAAATAAAGGATAGATAGGTCATTTAATCCCTTGTCTGCAGTTTCAATCATACTGATTTGTGTTATCGAGAAATCTGATATACATTTAAAAAATCAAAACAAAAGTGTCTGCTCTCTGTCTTCTGAGTTTAGTTCAAAGTTGCTTTTTGCTTGATACAGCTCAGGAACTGGAGCAGAGGTCTTCCATTTGCTGAGTGTCCCAGGAACTGTTAAATGTAACCCTCTAACTTTTAGGATAAGTAAACATTTAACACATCCTTACAAAGAGCAGTGACCACGGGAGGAAGGAAGAAGAACAGCACATGTAATTCTTGATTCTTAGGGCTGTATTCCAGTAGTAAAAAATATAGGTTCACGTCCTCTGTAACAGAGGAGAGAATGGAATATAAGTGTTTTGCCTGGGTGTCAGGAAATGTTCTACTCTTCAGCTATGTAACTCTGCCTCACACTTAGATCTCATCCAAAATCCTGGGATACATTGCTTCCAGCTTCATACCTTACATTAAAATTTGTTTTCTTTCTCTGGATTATATTTTAATAGTCTGTATTTTTTAGGTATTAACAACAGTGAGTTGTTGAAAATGAAAGAGTTTGACTGCTGTGTCTCTTCCTTGTCAGTTTTAAAAAGCAGGATTCAACTCAGAATCAAAAATTTGCTGTCAGGGAGGAAAGGTCTGCATGCATAGTAGGTATATAGTCTTCCTCCACAGTCAATAGAAATTGCCTTAATGTAGGTAGAAAAGTCTAGAAAGTGATTGTTCACAGCCTGATATAGATATAAGGCTCATTTGGGATGCCTGACCAGAATTTTGGAGTTTTTAGAAATGGAGCAGGGAAACCCACACAGCCTTCAGCTGCAGACCTAGAAAGTTCTGGTCTCACACAGTGGAACTGAGCCCCCCTTGGCTTTAGTGGTTCTGCTGCCTGCAAACTTGATCAAGTTGCCTGCACTCACAAGCATCTAAGATATGGGAGGTGCCCTGGGATAACCCCATGAGGCCTCAGACAGAGGTGCACCTCCTGCAGGATCTGTGCCACATCTGCACATCTGCCATCCATCCTGTGGATGCCTTGGATGTCCTAGGACATGTGTGAGCCATGGAAATGAGCACCTGCCTTGGCTATTCTGATTCTCCTGGAGGATCAGCAGATGCCAGCAGACTTAAATACTGGGGTCTAAATGCCAGACTGTGCTTTTGGAGCCCATCTCATTATACTTGAAGTAATCCATTTCAGTGGATACCAGACTCATTAATTTATCACATTATCTGCTGCCTTGTGTCATTGATATCCAGACTAAGTGGAATTTACAATTGAATATGGCTGAAACTGCAAATACTGCCTGTGCACAAGAGAATGACATGGATTTGAGTGCAGACTCCTTTATGTATGATTAGGGTGCTTTCTTCATTTCTCATGTTCCTTCCCCTTATCTGCAGAAAACCTTCGCTGAACTTGCAGTTTTTATTTGTATTGGACAAATCAGCCTAATTCTTTGCATCATAAAAAAGAGGTTTGCTATCCTTGAACCCAGCTAAATGCCAAAGGCACCGTGTATCTACTTTCCTTAGAAAAAAACTTAGGTACAGTACCTTGGATTTAGTTTATTCTACTTAAACTTTTAAAATTTAATTGTATGGTATTTCTCAGCAGTATTTGAAAATAGAATTGTATACATGTATTTTTGCATCAAAACTTTAAAGAATAAGACAGAGAATGTCTTAATTCTTTTAAGTATGCTATAAGATTTTGTGTGTTTTAAAGCACACAGATTTATGAGTTACAGTAGCCTTTACAAGGAAATACTACTTGACTGTCTAATTTGTCCACTAGGCTCTACTGACTTTTATATATATGTATGTATAAATATGTATGGTTTTTGAGGTAAATCTGGATTCCCTGATCCAAATTCTCTCTGCCATATCCTTTTCATCATGTTTCTTCTCTGTACCGAGAAAGAATTGACAATTTAAAAGCATTGTTCTGGCCAATAAAATTGCTTTTATATATGTGTGTATTAGAAGTATAATACAGTATCTTCTGTTGTCAAACAAGATAGTATAAAGTAATTATAATATGCTAATATGGACATGAAGAAGAAAGATTTTAAATATGGTTGCTAGGCAGAACTGCTTGTTAGGAAGAACACAGAACTGCTTGTATGTATGCCTTGCATTAGAAAAAGACAATAAAAAGAGGAAGTGAAGAGTTAATGACTTTAGGTTGTGTTCTAAAGTCAAATGTCACATTAGTGGGACAATTTTATGTGAGTTTTTTTAACTAAACTCCTTAAAAATTGTGAGATAGATTGTTAAAGCAGCTCAACAACTTATATTAAAAGAAGCAATAAAAGCAAAGCTCCTGATAATAAACTGCTAGAAAGTTTTCTATTTTGCACTGTAAGAAATTTAATGAATTAGTTTTTCTCTGTTAAAAGCCATAGTTTTGGCACATATTTAGTAGTCTGTGTTAGAGTGCTCTAAGACAAATTTTTTAAAATCCCTGACCAAATAGGTAGAAATATTTGGTTTGTCCTACTTATTTTTAATTTCTAAAAATGGTGTAGCTCTTAGAAATAGCATTTAATTGCTGAGAGTTTTGTGGTTGTGTTTTTTTCCCATTTTTCTCACCTATTGAGTAATGAACTCTTTTGCAGAGGTCAGAAAGTTATCCTCCTGAAGCTGGAGGTATTTGCCTTAGCGTAAGTTTATAGAATTTATTTGTGAAAAAGCAGACCAGGAAAACAAGGAAATGAGCTATGTTCCATGCTATAGATTGTGCCAAGCTGTCCTTTGACACTCACTCTGTCTTCCTCATAGCTGCTGCTTCTTAAAAATCCACTACGCTTTCAGATCACAGTCACAGAATCAGAGAATCACAGAGTAGTTTGGGTTGGAAGGGACTTTAAAGATTATCTCATTCCAACTCCCCTGCCATGGCCAGGGGCACCTTCCACTAGACCTGGTTGTTCAAAGCCTCATCCAACCTGGCCTTGAACACTTCCAGAGACACACAACTTCCCTGGGAAACCTATTCCAGTGTCTCACCACCCTCACAGTAAAGAATTTATTCTTTATATCTAATCTAAACCTGACCTTTTCAGTTAGAAGCCATTTTTCCTTGTCCTATCCCTACATGCCCTTGTGAAAAGTCCCTTTCCAGCACACTTGTAGGCCCCTTTGAGGTATTGAAAGGTGGTTATAAAGTCTACCTGTCACCTTCTCTTCTATAGGTTGAACAATCCCAGTTCTCTCAGCCTGTTTTCACAGGAGAGCTGCTCCACCCCTCAGTCAGCTTCATGGTCCTCCTTGGTTTATAATGGTCTACTAATTAAAGGTTGGCAAGCTGATTCTAGGTCAAAAGTAAAAGACTACAATGAACATTCTTTGATTCTTATTCTCACACCCCATGGCAGAGATCAGCACTGGCTTCCCTGAGGTCTTGACAGAGCTGGGAAGTGTTGCCAGCACTGAGGAGGAGCAGAGCACCACTGTTGGTTGTCTAGCTGGTGTCATACTCATTGCTGATACTTCAGCACAGGAACATCATAAGCTTTGTCATTGTATGTACAATGCCCAGAGCAAATAAACCAGTTGTAAGACTTTTGCTGGCCTCCCTCTGTGAGCTGCCCTCCTTTTGAATGATCTCTTCATCGTTTGTGAAGTGCAAACAGTTCTGTGCTTGATGTTGTAAGTGGGTGAAATACAGGAACTGAGGCAGCAGTTCTATCAGGAAGCCCCAGAGTTTGCTCTTTCATCTAATCTATGACTCAGAACACCAGACATTAAGGTTGAGCAAGGCAGAAGGGCGACTTTTCAGACATGTTTCCCCTTCAAGGCCACTGTCATGCTGAATGTCACTCCCTTCTTGTTGATGGGAACAGAATTTTTAGCAGGGCCTGTAGGGGATAGGGCAATGGAGTAATGGTTTTAAACTAAAAGCAGGTATAAGAGTAGACATAAGAAAGAATTTCTTATCCAGGCAAAACACTAGAATAGGTTGCTCAGAGAAGTTGTGGCTGCCTCATCCCTGGAAATGTTCAAGGCCAAGTTGGATGGGGCTTTGAGCAATCTGGTCTAGTTGAAGATGTCCTTGCTCATTGCAGAGGGGTTGGGTTAGATGACTTTAGAGGTCCCTTCCAGCCCAAACTGTTCTATGGCTCTATGAGTCTTGGGGCTGAGCCAGGCTATGAGAGCACCATGCCCAGTCATGGAGAGGAAGAACAGCTCAGGCTGGGAGGAAAGACCTGGAAATGGATCCGACTGGAAAGGTATTTTTTTTCTCTCCTGAGAAAGACATTGGCTTCTGTGCTTTTTAGCTCTGTCCCCACCATCTTCCCAGGTGCTCTAGAGTAAGAGCTCATTCACAGGCAATGACACACTGGTACACAGGAATGTGTTACTACACAAGCTGTGTCTGCCCTGCTGGGTATCGCAAAGCTCTGAGCAGTGACCGAACTGTGCCAGAGAAAATGCTGGTGAGAAAACAAGATGAACAGCTTTAGGAGGCTGACAACAAGGAATAGAAAGCATATGGTAGAGAGTGGGAGAGACATCAGTTGTGCTGACATATGTGCAGAGTTGTTGGGGGAAATAGATCCAGAATCATAATTTGGGTATCTGGAAATAGGAATTCAAGAATGATGGTGGGGAATTGAGGAAGTTGAAGACAAAAAGTTATATGGCTATGAATTAGGGAGTATCAAAGATATTTGCTGGAATAAAATGGCTCATTTTTTCAAGTCTTCTTGCTGCCTGCATCATCTGTGGTCTTATGAAGAGGAAGACAACACTTCTTACAGAGCACTGATGAAGAGGTCAATGGCTGATGCGTGGAGCTTGTAAAGCGTTCTATTTCTGACAGATTTCACACCTTCAGCATCACTGAAGAGATTGAGTCATGATGACCCTTCATTTCAGACAGAGAAAAGCAGGTTGCTGTTGCAGAAAACTGCCTTTTAATGTCTACTAAAGAATTTGTATTCAGAAGAAATTTGAGAAGGTCATATGTACGTAGATGAGCAGAGATTATTTTTTTATGCTTCAGAAATTATCTAGGAGAAAAGAGAGTAGAGTTGCTATGGAAAGGAAAAAAGTCACCCAAATCCCAAACCCTAAATTGTCCTCTCTGTATTCTTTCAGAAAACACTATGTTTAGGGTAGTCAGGATGGAAATGCAGACAGCTTACAGAAAGTACCAAGACCAAAATAACACAGGGCAAGAAAATCACTGCCAGTTAATGCTTCTGAAGGTCTCTTCCCTGGGATACTGACAACAGGATACTACTGGGGATCCATTGGACACCTATAGTGCTGGAGCATTAATGTGAAGTGCTTTCTCATGCCCCATGGACCCTCAAATCCATAAAGCTTAGTGTTTATTTCTTTGTCTCCTGTTGTTATTTGGTTTGTCCATAAGGATTTGCAGTCAGATGGAAGAAGAGGGCTGAAATTAATGGGGAGATCAAATTCCTAACTTTGACAGATATTCCATTAAAAACAGACAGCTAACAAACTGTCATCTTCTTCTGCTATTTAATCAATAATGCATCTAATTATTCTCTTGACAGACTGATATTTTAATTATTTTAGTTTAAATAAAGTAGGTACATTTGCCTGAATAGCAAAATAACAAAAGATCAAACCATCTTTGTTTGCCTTTTCCCAGTTTGAAATTCAGGCTGTCTGAATTGCTCTTGAATGCACAATAATGGGCCTGGGTACTAAGTGAGAAGCTGCAAGTTTTATTTCTTCTGTTGGCCTGGATGTATGTCTAGAAGGAATTGCCACTGATTTTAGAGGTAAATTTCTTAATAAATCAAGTCTATAATAGAGATGGAAAGAATAGAAACCCCAGACTTTGCATTTCTTCTGGTTCCTGGTAACTGCTGAGTCTCTGTACTTATGCTTGGAGTTTCTTAAGGCACTCAATTCCTGTGTGTAAAATGTGTGTTTGTGTGGTATGTATAGCAACATTCACTGAACTTCGTATTCAGATAATGTGAGGCACTGTGGTTGGTTTTTTTTCAGAAACAGGAAGTCAAGCTCAAGTGAGACTGATTCCAAACACTGACCAATTTTTTCCTGACTGCAATTTTGCCTTGACCTTTCCTGACTAATGCAAAATAAGGCTAGCTGTGTGGAGTGGGGTTTTTTTCAGTGTTTATACTGTAAGAGTCATGCTGACTGAAACAGAACCATGCTTGTTCTCTTCCAGTGAGCCACATAATAGATCCTTTGAGAGAAGCAATGGAGGTGGTGTGGAAGGTCATTGACTCAGTTTCTGTACATGCCAAGAGGATGCAGGCAAATGGTGGTATGAATTCATGCAAGTCAAAAACACCTGATAACAAGACACAAGAGGGCAGCTTAAAAACAGGAGGAAGCAGCAAGATTCTGACACTTCCTACATAAAGCCATAGGTAGACAGACAAACAAACACACACTCTACTTATAACAGTGTTCTTTTAATTTTTTCTCTTTCTCTCTCTTTTTTTTTTTTAAGGAAAGATTTATTTACAGCATTTTGAAATAAAATTGGATCAATTTGGAGCTAAAATAAATTTATGGGCTATGTTTTGCAGGCCATTTCGCTGGCTTTCTCTCTAATTTTGAATCCCTTCTCCAGAATGCATAGGGCCATCTTAGTCCATAACTCTTATGAGAACTGTTGGAGATTCTGGGTCATCTCATCTGGGTGAATGATTATGTTGTCAGACCTCTGATACTGTCTAAGATCATGAACAATAAGTGCTTTCAGCCTTATGTAGCTGAAGTTGCCAGTGTCTATCTGTTTCATTAGTGGAGGGAAGAGACAGGACACCAAAAGTAGATGCCTGCTGTAGTGATCTGCTCACCTACAGGTCACAACTACCACTGTGACTGAGCTCTGGCTGCCTTAGGGAGCTGGGGGATGTACCTATCTCTGCCTTTACTTTTGACACTGCTGTGGCAGTATAAATCAGTCAGCCACCAAAGTGAGATTTATTTTACCCACCTGCAGTCATCTAAAAATCTGTAGATCAGCATAAGCATGTCATCCAGGCTCCAACTCTGCTCTAACCACCCTTGATTTATAGCAGGTCCTTTAGGTATTGGGATGAATGAATCATCCTATCCCCTCAATCTCTCCATGGGAGGCAGAGGGAGCTGAGATAGCAACTTTTCACAAGATGCCTCAAATCCTGAGAGCTTGTTAGGTAAGTGAAGGTGGCTCTATTCCACTTTGCCTTTCTCTGGTGTTCCCCAGTTTCTGCAGGGGAACTGTTCCCTTTGCTGCCAAACTCCTTGCTTTTGGGGAGAGTTGGTGCTGGGAGAGAGATTCAACATGCCTTCAACAAGGCTGTGAGTCTGTAACAGATGTAAGCCCAGTAGGACTATTCACATGCATTAGGTTACATGTATAGTGCAATGGGTATGTGAGTTGTTAGTGTTAATCTGCATCTGTTTCTTTTTATTGCTGCCTAGGGGCATATTTGTACAAAGAATGGCCATTTCAGCAAAGCCTATGCTCTCCCTAAATGCAAATCTGAAGTCCTGCCAAGCATCTGTGGACGGGAAGTCACTCTTGTGAATGGCATGTCCCTTCCTCTCATTGTTATTTGTATTAAATTAGTGATATTACTGTAGTGCCTAGAGGCTGCAAATTAGGTTTAGGGCCTCATTCTGCTGGGTCCTGTACAGGAAAATCAGATCACACTGGCTCTGCCTTAGGGAGCCTATATTTTGCAAACCTGCTACCCAAATGTAGTTACAAGACCTATTTGATTTGAAGGGAAGGGATGAGATGAAGGAATGTCAGGGCAGATTTTGTCTGCTCTTTGTACTGTGACATGGAGCAGGCAGCCATGTAGCACTGGTTGGAGGCAATGAGAGTGAGCAGAAGGTACAGCTGGCTGATCTCCTGTAGCACTGTCAGTGCCCAAAAAAGGCCAAGCCTTCACACTGTCAGGCTGGGAGCACCTGCAAGTCCAGACACAAGGGCTGTACCATCCGAGGGGTGACAGTCACTCCAGCCCTCTCAAAACAGCCCTCACTTCTGCCATGGTGTGCATGCCCCTGCTGGAAACTGCTCTCTGAGCAAACAGAAGGGGACATGCATTGGTGTGATAAAAATTCACCACCTAATCTAAAGCCAAAGGCATAACTTTCAATTGTACAACATCTCTTAAATTATCACATTAAATATCATCTTAATTCAGCATCAGTACTTTGTTATTGTTGCTACTGCCAGTTTCTTTTTGAAGCAAATGTCTCAGCAGGACTTGAAGACTAAAAAAAGATGCTGCACTTTTTAATATTGGGAACACACTATTCAGTGAAAATTCTCTCGTCTTGAATTTATTACAAACATTTCCATCTGAAGAAATGCAGAATTTTCTTCTTTATTCCCTTCCTAGTATACTCCATAGTGTAATGGATGATGGCTTTTTTACAATGCATTGTTTATCACAGACCACAAACAAGTCAATAAAGTAAATCAATATATTGTGCCTTTTTAAAAATGTGAGATCTGAAGCCTAGATTAGAGAATGGACATATTATATAATTTGCCAAACTTTCAAAAATCTGTTTCTTCTCATAGTAATTTCTGATAATGTTCTGCAAGTCCAAACAGAATTATTCCTTCCCTAAGACGTCTTCACCCTTTTCCCCTTTTTGATCTGTTGTCATTTTGTTTTGTTTTTCCCTTGCATACTCACTGGACTAAGACTGTTTACAATTTGACATTGATACTGACCTAGTAAAGTATTCACTCCAAGCTGTGTGGAAAGAAACACTTCTATATTGAAAAGATAACATGGATTGTGCAAATAAATGTAGACAAGAGAGGACAGATAACATTTTATGTGTACCAGCTTGGCAGCACAGCTTTGATGTGCCAAACATTTCTAGCTGAGAATGATTTCCATCCCAGCTCTGCAAGGAGTGCAGCGAGGAGGCTGAGCAGCATGGAATGAGTGCCAGGCTGACACAAATATTAGTTGTTGCCTTTTACCCACTCTGTGAACCTGCAATGATCCCTGTGAAATGGAAACCAAAGATTTCATCCCTCCTGGTGTAAGCCGTGAGTTTGAACTTTCTCTGAACTCAGTGTGTTGAAGTCTGGAATAGTTCAAGAGGAAAGAATGAAAGACTTGATAAAGAATTGAAGTGTGTAGCTTCATGTTCTGGGTAATGCACACGGCCAGGTCTGAATGCTATTGCAGCATGAATGGGAAGATTTACATGCCTGATTTGTTTTTTTTCCTGAGGTTCCTCTGGTTACAGCTGTTGCTACCTTGCTAATGCTATGGGCCAGATAGCAGGACATACTGAGGTATCAAACATAAACTGTCAATAAATAGGGTATTGATAAATAAGGTATGTATAAATAGAGGTATATATAAATAGGTATAATAAGGTATATATAAATATCAGTAAATAAGGGTAGCAAGAACCCTGATTCCTAAAGTTCTGGTATTTTTATTTCCTATCAGGTTCTGGCAAAAGCTGTGGAAAGAAGGAGTTCATACATGCCTGTGTTTGCTCCCACTGGTGACAAATGGCTATTATGATAATGTTATCTCTGAAGACTGACCTTAACCTGCCAAATTCACTCCATTTAACATACCTGCTGTGTTAAACATGTGGTTTGAGCATTATCCCGTGGCATGCCAGTTGCCTGGGACAGTCTCTTGATGTCAGTGGCAGGGGGGCACTGTGTCCCAAATGTGTGTGGGAGGAAAACTGTAATGTTTATCCAGAACACACCCATTGGCAGCACCACTCAGAAACTGCTACTGAGTCTCTCTGAGGCATAGAAAAACCTGGGTACTTTGAACTCATAAGGGAATTACCCATTCAAAGATCCCTTTCTCAAATTAAACTTTACCTTTCCTCTGTCATTGTCCCAGACTTATTAGAATACATTCTTTGGTGGCAAATAGGGGTGCAGAGCTGGAACCTGATAGGGAGTCACATGCTCTTTCTGCTATGAAGCTTTTAAATATATTACCATAATGTTTCTCAGAGGAAAAAAAAAGAAAAAAAAAAGAAAAAAAAAAAGTATGTGTTTCTACAAGGCAAATCAGGGAAGGATAAAAATTTTCTAAATGCTATTTTTTTCTGCCATGTGCATAAATATTTATAATTGAAACCGGCATCTAGGAGCTGTTCTCATGGCCAAATAATTAGCTATAAATGCAGTATAGCAAAACTGTTTGTTTTATGTGGATTATGTGTCTTCCATTCTCATTTTGACTTAACTTGCACTGGATGCTCCTCACTCCTGCAAAGGAAATTGACTGTCTCTCTAAATTAGGAGTGTTCTGTTCATTTTAGTGGGTATATGGGATCTGCTTGTCCAACCACTACCTCAAAACTCATCTACAATAACCAGTCAGGAAGAAGTACTTATTTTTTATGTATTTATTATGATATAAATTATAATACAGTGGCACAAATTCTGTTGCTTAAAATTAATCATATAACTTTATTTCGTTAAATGGAAGACTTTACAAAGCAATCCTCTTTACATCAGAACTCATGTTTGCCACTGCTTTTTTTTTTCCCTGCTCTTCTTTGAAAGTTTCATTCAGAAATATGACTTTTTGATAGAGACATTTGCAACTTGAACATATTGGCTAATGTTCTGGACATTAGCAGAATTAAAGACACTAAAGGAAATAAATTCTCCTTTTTTCAGTTCTGTGGCAGATTGAAATCCTGGCATGAGCTTTGGAGGTTTATGACCCCTCTGGGCTGTAGAGGCTTTATTTACTCCTAGCCAAGTAAAAGCCAGTTGGGCTCAGCCAGCAGTCTGTACATGGGACAATGCAGTTCATCCCAGCTCTCTCAGACTAGGCTGGGAGGGGGTCAGACACCTTCCTTTATGACAACAGAAGTGTTACATGAATCAAACCTCCTCCTGGTTTAGGAGGAGTGAGGCCACAAGGGCCACAGCAAAGGCCTGCACTACCCATCAGCCTGGAAGGTGCAAGGAAGAAAGGGTCTGAGTTTGATCTGACTGCAACAGGACAGCAAGGGCACCTCCAGTTTTCCTGTAGATACTGTTTCATGGCATTCTGTGTTGCCTAACAAAAAGAAGTAAAGGCCAGGATTTGCACATGAAAAATGTAACTGTACAAATGCAACAAAGATAAGAAATAAGCTCTTGATCAGAACTAAAAATAAGGTTAAAAGATTGTGATCATAGTACAACAGGCGTGTTTGGTGTATGCTTTTGTTATGCTTCTTGGAGGCTTTATCAAATGCTGATCCATCATATTGTTAGAGCTGATCTCAGATGCAATGTAGGTCAAATGAACATTGCACATTCATCAAAACTTCATTGGACTGATCCACCTCCCAGTAATAAAACATTCTTTATTGACTTCTGTAGAAGCCCAGTCTTTGTAAGAAGAAGGTGTAAACACAGAGGCTTCTCTAATTACTCCTGCATGGGCAGAAGTATTGTATGGGCATTCAGAACCCAAGGAACACAGGGAAGTTAACAGGGCTTTCACAATTCACTGTGATTTTGAGTGACTGGGATTCTTGCTCTAGCTTTCCTCAATGCACAGTAACCACTGCCATGGGAAACCACTTTGCATTCCTGAATTTCAACCCCCTGGTAAACAGTAGCTTGAAACACCACCAGGAATGGCAATACTGACAGAGGCAGAGTTTTAGTGAGCTGAAGGGAGGTGCCTCTACATTTGATTGAAAACATGGTAGCATCCTTCTAGTGTAATCTTCCTCCCAGAAACATGTCAAACTGAATGGTTTTGACAAATGACTGGTTCACATGGCATCTCACCCCACCATCCTCTGCCTCTTTCTGTGACAAATAACACAACTCAGAAATGGTGGGGAGAGGAAGGAGATTAGCTGGGTGGGGGTGGAGGGTGTGTGTGAGTGTGAGGAGAACTGTCTCTGATTCAGTCTCTGTTTTTAAATGGCATTTCTGAGAGCTTTGGGGCTGGGTATTTTTTACTTCTTTGATTATTTGTTTCCCTCCACTGAAACAGAAAAAAAAAAAAAAAAGGAAAATAAAAAAGAAAAACAAAACAAAGGCATTGTAAGGATCTCTGGGAGGAAGGGTGAATAGAATGACAGCTCTTACTGGACTCCACAGCATTTGCTCTTGCCTCCCCCAGTTGGAGAGTCCAACAGCTGTCTTCATAACTACTGTCACTCAGGATTTGAATAGTTTTACATAATCTGAACTGGAGTGGGGAATCCAAGCTTTTTGCTGGTCAAGTGGCAGGTGGGGAATTTAAGCTTTTATAACAGGACCACAATTGCTGCTCCCACAGGGATTTTCTTCTACTGTCTATTGATTTATTATAAGCTCTAAAGTAAAGAGTCAAGGATTAAAGTGGGGGTGGGAGGTGATATTCTGAAGGTCAGAGGGGTGAAGGTGTAGAGGAAATCCAGATCTATCCTGCTGCTGTGTGCTGGCCCAGACACACGGCCCATGTGCCCTGTTTGTGACCCGTGTGGAGGAGAAGCGTTTAAACTACTGGGTCACCAGCTGACATCAGGAGAAGCTGCTATTTTAATCATGTGACTTTGGTTTTAATTTTATTTTTTCTTTATTTTTTTAATATAGACACACTAGCCTAGCCTCATGTTTTCTCAGCTGTAGCCACAGTCCATACCTTTATCATAACTGCGTCACCTGAGAATTGACTTTTCCAAGACAGCCCAGATACTCTCCACTGGCATGAACTTCTGGGGCTCACCTGAGATCCCACAAACCTACACTCATTTACCCTGGCACAAACCTAATGGCAATGCCTGAAACAAATCACAGTTTAGAAGATCTACGTCTAAGAGAACATCAAAGGAAGCATGGAGTACGCAGCTTTATAATTATATAGGGTCAGTGTGGTGCAGGTTTTTCTGAATAGTACCTCAGTGAAAGATAGGAAAATTACTCCAGCCTTAAGCAAATACAGTAAAGCAAATAGAACTGGGATTAAAGTGAAAAATACACATTCTCTTGCTTACGTTTAGCAGACTGCTGCTAAACACTGTTTGCATTTGTTATGACATCAAACTTCAGGTGGCGGCACCTTTACACGTTACAGCTAATGAATCTTGATGGCAGCAGATCTGCCCCTCAGCCTTCCTCTTCCTCGGTAGCAAGGCTGATTCCAGCCACAACATGCCTGGGCTTGGCTGCCCCTCCAGTCCCCTGGACTCCAAGGCTGGGGTGATGAACTGCTTTTACACAAAGCAAACTTTCATTCACTGGGAACAGGTGCAAAGTGTCCTTTTGTGTGAACAGCTGGGAGTGCAGTAACCCATTCCTTGCCTGAACTAACTTCATCTAAGGCTCACGGTGCAGGAGAAAGGGAGCTGGAAAATGCCAAGCAATGTTTTCTACCTTTGCCCATTTGCTGTGGAAACACTTTGCCTTTGACTCGTACCACTAAACAACATTTTTGTCTCTTTTTCTCTTCAGTATACACAGAGCTACTTCACAATAAAAAAGTTTTAGATCTCTTGCTACAGAAAGATTATCTTTGTCTTACAAAGCTGCTGCAGAAACACTGTCCTCTGCTGCCAGGATCCAGTCAATATCTCTGAATAAGGGTGGTCATCCTGTAGGTCATCTGCTTCAGCCATGTCCTCCCTTAGACTCTGGGATTCAGCAGAGAGCATCAGCCATTCTCTTCATGTCCTAATGGTAAGACATACTAGCAACAAAATCCTCACTCTGTCGAGAGTGCAACTATGTACTTAAGAATAAGTATAGTAGTAGTTCCAGTAAATTCAAATGAAATAGAAGGAGGCAACAAAGCTCACATGAATCTCAGTAAGAAACATAATTAGTAATAGTACTATAGTTAAAACACAAGGCAGACCCCAATGTTTGTTAGATAACGATTTTTTTCTTGTATTGGATTCTATGCAAGAGCATTTCCTTATATCAGATTGTTCACATGTAAGAAAATTGAAGACAATATATTTATATTTCCACAAATAAGAAATGAGGAAAAGTAGTGCCAAAGTTATGTTAAACCCATCAAAAACAATGCAATCTGAACTATTCTACCGTGAGAATTTGAGGAATTTAGTAGCAGAGCAGTCATTAAATTACTGCTTTCAAAAGAGCCATAGTATTTTGTGGTTAACCATCTCTAACAATTTTGCTTGATAGTTATAAAATGCATGTGTATATTCAGCAGGAGTTTTATAGCATCTTTAAAATCTAAAGTATTCTCTCTGTTAGTTGAAATGACTAACCAAAAGCTGACATAAATGCCAAGTATTGGTTATTATAAATTGGAAATGAGAAGTTTTTGATTAGCCAAAAGAATTATTGACTACTGTCACTGCTGCAGTGTCCTTTCTTCCAAGATACTCTCAAAAGTACATAACAGGAAGACAGATACTTGTGTCAGCATAAAATCTCCTATCAAACTGGGAAATCATTAGCATCAAAAAGATGGTTCTTACAACTTGTTATATTCCTGAGGGATATTAGAATTACGTGTAAGCAATGATGGCAATTTGGGAGACAACATTTGCAATATTGATCTATTTTGATCATACTTGGACAGGATGAGGAGCCTTGAAATTTTTACTGCATAAGGAGTGTATCTCACAAGTGCCCTTTTTGTTAGGTCAGGGCTGTCTCAAGCAAAATCCTTCTGAGAAGATGGGTAATTTCGCTTTAGTTTAGATGAACTAATTTACTGTGTGTTCTGTCTTGGTGCTGTGTTGAGACATATTTTCCATACTTCACACTTTCTAGCATGGATTAAATCCTGCCTGTAGGTCAGATCAGTGTTTCCTTCACCTTTTCCACTCCTTTCCCAGTCAGCAGGAGCCACTGCCCTTCACCTTTTCTAGCAGGTTGGTAGTAGGAAGAATTTGGTGGTCTGTGCTGGGATGTCACAGGCACAGCAGGAGGCAAGTTTGCTGCATGAGCAAGTTGTCCACTGCTCCCTGGGATGAAGGAGCAGGTTGGATGGGAGTGCCCTAGGGACTGCAGTCCAGGCTCTTAGCAGCAAGCTGGACCATACCGTCTTTCGGAGCTGTTATAATTAGTAGACAAAAATAGTGAGAAATACATCTCGTGTTGTAAGAGCTACTCAGCCTCTGATTACTGGAAATGAGGGTGATTTTTGGGATGTGCACTTCTGTGTTGACCTGGTTCTTTCTCACTCTACGTGGCCTGTCTGCTGCTTGACACTACTAATGCTAACAGTGCTGTTCATATTGCAGTGTCTGGACCTTCTTATTTGTCTGCAGTTATTCTTATAACATCATTTAATATGTGTTACAGCCCATGGGTGGTCCTTTCCCTGATGTTATTGCTCCAGTCAAGGTCTGGGCAAAGCTGTAATTGAGTTCAATGAAGATAAGTGTCCAGTCCTGACCAGGCAAGCTGCAATTCTAGAAAGAGCTGAACTTGTGTTGGAAATAGTATTAGAGTGTACATGAGCTTTCTCTGCAATGATAATATTACCAAGTAAGTATATGAAGGAAACTGTCAGAAGTCAGGGAATGCTACCCAGAGGACGTTCTTCTGTCAGAGGAAAATGTTGTGCTCATTCAAATAAATGCAGTGTGTCACATAAGACACAGCAGGTACTCAGCTATCAAAATGACCTTGCTGTAAGTGTGCAAGCAGGCACAGATTTCAATGGTGTGTTTCAGCTTATCATTTGCATGCAAATACAATCAGTTTAGTGTAAGATATAATTTGCATAAAGTCTTATCTCTCTCAGCAAGAAATTTTGTAACTGTTTTAAGGTAGGGTGATTTGCATGCCCAGAGTTTATACACTTCTTCCTTTCTTTGACTTGATCTTCACTTAAGTCAAAGGGAAGACACAAAATAAAAAAATAGAAAATATGATTTTAAAGTTAATAAATGCAATAACTAGAGGAACTGGTGCAGAACTAGCACCTGCAACCAACCTTAGCAGTAATCAATTTGACTTCTCTTTGAGTTATTTTGGATTCTGTTACTACTCTTTTGATGTCAGACCAGGCCACTAAGCACTGAAACAGAACCGCTCAAAAAAGGGGGAAATCTGGAGCTAACTGGTTTTGTTTAGTGATCTGCAACAGGGTTTTATTGGTAAGTTCTCCCAACTACCTTGCAGAAGAGCTATGAGTCTTGTTCTAGATGAGGTTCCTGGGGATGCGCAGGTTCTTGGAGTTTTCAGAGCTCTTTCTGGTTTGAGTTTCAATTGAGAAACAGCAAATTTTGTCTGGTTTAATCTTAAAAAATTACTAATTATGTGTTTTTCTCTCACAGTCTCCCCTGTTCCAGCAGGGATAATGGAATATACCTGTAGTAATCTATTCATGGGTGAATTTACTGGAATTAAGAAACACAACATTGCCATTATGACTACCTGCTGCAGCATGTGCTCCCAGTCACATAACTGGCAAACAGCTGTTCCTTTGTTGCCCTGATCCAGTCTTCACTGCAGATGCAAGTTAGCTTTGGGCCAGGGAGAATGAGGTGTGGGATCATTTATGTCATATGAACTTCTTGGTGGTGAAGCCTAAAGCTGGCATTTTATTTGGTAGGTTAATCATCATATATTGAGGTTTTCTTCCCACAAAATTGAAATAGAAGGTAGGGGTAACTCAATTCTTACCACTGTGTAGAAAGCATGTGTCTGCTGAGATTAGCTGGCATACCAAGATGAGCTGGCATAGCATCATTAAGACCTAAAAGCCCTCCAACGCTAAAGTATCAGTACAGAGAGAAAACCATATTGAATCATAGAATACAAGGTTGACAGAGATATCAAGGATAAATTGCTGTAACTTTTCTTGGCAAAAAAATATAGATGTAGTATTTTCTGTCAGAAGCATCTTTTTCTAGCAGATCCTTAAACACAGAAGGAGATGGTTTGATTAAGTGAGCAGAGCAGCTGATTTTGCCCTTAGAAGCTTGGACCTTTACACCTGAAGATAAAGCTAAGCTGTCCTGAACCCAACAGTGCAGACCTGCTGACCAAGAGTGATTCATTTTGAAACACAAAATGAAGACGCCTACATGTGGAAAACTAGAATCTGGCTTAGCAAGTCTGTAGTGAAAGTGAGAGTGGAAAGCCAAGCACTGCATCTCTTGGCTTGGCTATAAAAAAGAAGTCAATAAGACAGCCAGGAGATTATGAGTCCTCACATCATGTAAGAGCCAAGATCAATGAGCATGAGAGACAGGCCTTTGAGCTTTGGCATTAGTCAGGATTTTCAAGGTTGCCAGCCTTCCTGCACAAGCCGGAGAAGCAAAACGTTCAGGGAGGGTTTGAGATCCAGGGATTTGTTGCCATTGGAAAGGGTACAGAAGTCTGGGAAGCTGCACATGACAACCTCTGAAAGTCCTCAGGTCGCTGAGGCAGTTCTAACACTGGGCTCACAGATGCTCAAAGTCCTGTCTAGTGTCATCATGACACAATGCTTGCCAGGAGGCTGTGAGGCTAACAGCCTTGCACAACACCTTCTGGTTTGGGGGGTATTTGCATTTTCTCATTAAATTAATTAATCATAAAATTTTCATCCAGCTTTATGAAACCTCTGATGGTATTTCACTAAACATCTAACTTGCACAAGTAAACGTGGGTGAAAATACACTCTAACAGTGATGAGGACCGTTCTAAGGGGAAGAACGTTGCAACAGGGAATTTGTAAGAGGACACAAACTTAGCTGTGATGGATTCTAAAATATCAATGATTTGTGGACAGGGGACTGAAGAAGTTGTAAACTCAGTCTATCCTATCCTTTTCCTAACATATTTACACCTTTTCTATTTGCTCACCCCGCCTGCACATTGCATTGCTTTGTTTCAGTCGCCAGAAGCTTTTGTTCCTTAGGAAGTTTCTTTTTGTGATCTCTGTGCTGCCTGAATTGACAAAAATAATGGTTCATCACTCTAAAATGATGCTTGCATTGCAGTAGTAGGGATCTGGAAAGCCCCATACTTCCTTTGGTGCTGTAAGTTAAGATTCACAGTAATCATGTGGGCTGATTGCTTCTGTTGTACCACATATGAGTCATGGATGGGAATTTTCTATCAGATGTGTAGGAGGAATGCAAACCAGGAGCTTTTACTCTTCTCTCATACATTAAATTTCACAATATTAGAAAAACACTCCTTTTACAGGAATAACCACATTAAACCTACTTGTTGATTTGAAAATAAAATGAGAAATGTATTAAGGATTTTTTTGGCCCTGTAGTAGCTGAGAAGAAGGGAAGTAGCCTTGCTAGAAGTTAACTTCTGAAACACTAGCCCTTCCAATGAGGAACTAGCTCTTATCTTCTAAAGATGATATTAACAGGAATTAAAATAGCATAACTCTGAAAGAAAGATCACTACATGTTTTTTTTTGCATGAAATATCTAACAACTAGCAACTTTATTAGAAAGTTGCAGGAAAACAAGCTGGAAAGCTACACTTCAATGACTAGATTGTTATTATTATTATTATTATTATTACACTAATGATGAAGACCTATGGAATTATAATAGTAAATGTAACTATACTGATTTTGAAATACTTTCACCTTCCTTCTAGGTATGTGAGAAAGGGTTAGAAGTATGCACTGTTTATAATGTAATTGTGTATTTCCATGACTTGCCATGTTATGAGTTGGAATTTGAGTTTGAATTTATTAATTTAAAAAGAAATGTTTGAAAGTAATTAAAAATTTATTGGAAAATTGTTCAGTTTAAGTTACTAAATTCCCCAAGTTAAGACTCCCAATATTATGCCCATTTTAGTACTGCTTTTGTATGAATAGATAGATTTGGAAAATGACACTAGGAAATGCCCAT
This sequence comes from Peucedramus taeniatus, assembly GCA_013400575.1. Lineage (NCBI taxonomy): Eukaryota > Metazoa > Chordata > Aves > Passeriformes > Fringillidae > Peucedramus > Peucedramus taeniatus. The sequence goes on along the minus strand of WBNO01025653.1, from coordinate 48,544 downwards.
ACATGCATATACATGTTTGTCTGTGTGCTTTTAAACATGTCATATACAGACTAGAATTGGAACACAAACAAGAATGCCCAGTGGATATTGCTGAAATCCTGTCTTGTGTAGCAAACAGCTGTTGCACTGTAAGTTCAGACAGTGGTTTCTCAGCTCTAGAGGCTCCTGTCCAGTGTTCATCTACCTAGCCATCACATATCTTTATAGAAAATAACTTGTCAACACTTTTATCTTCAAAGGTCTGCACAAATACAAGCTCTCACAACCCTTTACTCCTGTGGAGCTGGAGTTTATAACAAAGCCAGTAGCTAAGGTTGTCTGGACATTCTTGTTCTTAAAGGTTTTTTTAGCTAGCTACAAAGATTGTGACATTTTGGTGCTAAAATTTTAGTCTGTTTCTGGACAAACTATATGATGTGCATTGTGCATGATGCTCACAGAGCAAACTTCTTTCTCACAAAAATCTGTGTATGATGGAAGGCTGCTAAATTCCAAGGAAGGAAAGTAGTTTGGGTGTTAGTATTTGATAGAACTACATGGAAGGCCTTGAAAAGGACTGTTTTGGCTAAGCATTAAACAAGCCTTTGCAATAGTGAGATATGAGTCTTCCTGAGAGGAATGTTTGCCTGTTTGGGTCTTTGATGACTTGTCAAAACAGTAGCTGATGGTACAAAGGGAAGAATCTTGTATTAGCAGAGAATGACAGGAAGATAATCTAATAAGTGTTTCAGACACTGGATACTGGACTCTCCCCTTCCTTCCATACAAACAGAGAGGAAATTAAAAGGAGAAAGGTGATACCAAAAATATGAGAACATATTCCTCTGTGACACTCCCTTTGCTTCCTAATACGATCTCAACAGGAAGTTCTGCAGCAATAATTTTTCCAGTGAGATTATTGATAAAAATTGGAGGTGCTGAAATAATAAGAAAGAAATAAATTGTGATGTTTGAAGAAAGAAATGTTTCAGTAGAAATATGGAGTAGAGTAAGATACTGAATAAAACTGTTTTAGCTGTTCCTTTTTTAAAAAAAACTTTTCATGTGAGGCTGATGTTATTTGAATTTCTAACATAGATATAGGAAAATGAATAAATAAATGAACTAAAATCCCTAGAAGTTGTGTCCAGCATTACTGGGTGCAGAGATGAACTGAATTTTACCAGTAATATTTGACAAATTTTTACGTGTTATTTGGTAAAGAATTCTGTCTTGTGGAACAATTGATCAGATATTGCAGCCTGTCAGGTGTCACAGCAGGGACTGAGATCCTGGAACTGTTTGTACTCATTGAATCACAGAATCATAGAATCAAGGCATTGTAGAATCAGAGAATGGTTTGGGTTGGAAGAGACCTTTAGAGTTCATCTAGTCTAACCCTATAGGCAAGGTTATCTTTTACCAGAGCAGGTTGCTCAAAGCCCCATCCAAACTGGCCTTGAACAATGCAAGGGCATCCACAGTTTCTGTGGGCAACCTGTTTCAATGTCTCACCACTGTTATTGTAAAATAATTTCTTTCTTATGTCCAGACTAAATCTACCCTCGTTTTGTTTAAAACTTTTTCCACTTTTCCTATCATTACAGGCCTTGGTAAAATGTCTCCATCTTTCTTATAAGGCTTTTTGTGCTGAAAGGCTGCTATAAGGTCTCCTCAGAGCCTTCCCTTCTCTAGGATCAACACCCCCAACTCTCTCAACTTTACTTTTTAGGAGAGATGTTTCCCTCCCAAAACTTTCATGACCCTTCTCTGTACCCTTTCTAACAGATCTACATCTTCCTGATCCTGGGGTCCCCAGAGCTGGGTACACTACTACAGATAGGATTTCCTGGGACCAGAGTAGAGGGGCAGAATCCCCTCTCAGCCTGGTAGCCACATTACTTTTGATGCAGCCCAGGACACACTGGGCTTTCTGGGCTGCAAGAGAACATCTCATGTTGAATATTTCATCTGCCAGTGCCCCAAGTCCTTCTCTGCAGGGATGCTCTCAATCCATTCAGCTCCCAGTCTGCAGGGATCCAGGGGATTGCCCCAACCCACATGCAGGAACTTTTATTTGGCTTTGTTGAACTTCAAGAGTTTTGCATGGGTCCTTTTCCCAAGTCTGCCAAGGTCCTTCTGGATGGCATACTTTTCCTCCAGGGAATCAACTGCACCACTCAGCTTTGGTGTCATCTTCAAACTTGCTGAAGGTTCAGTCCCACTGTCTATGTTGTTGATAAAGATATTAAATAGGATTGGTCCCAATACAGACCCTGGAGGGAAAATAGAAGCTACTACTGGATATAATTATTACAAAATTATTTTTGTCAATGAGATACACTCTATTTCATCACTTCATATTGCTTTTCAGTCTCTTTTACTTCCCTGATTCTTGTTTCTTTCCAAAAAGTGAGATGAAGACCAGACCACTCAGCTGTGGACTGGAAAACTCTGATTGTGATTATGAGGCCAGTGGATAGATACATTTAGCTAGTATATACCCAGGGAAATAGTTGCATGGCCATATTCCATGTTGGAGTGATGGGACTCATTGTGCAGAGGGAATTGCATGTGGCATTTTTTATTATTTTAATAGCCTTGCATACTTCCTCATGGTGAAATTCAATCAGAAGTCAGTTTCATACCCTGTCCCCTCTCTTGCCACAAATAAGCTTGAAAATAAAAATAAAAAAAAAAGTCCAACTTTTGATTATCTACTGCAGTAATTAAAAAGAACTCTGGGGTGGAATTTATGTGATGAGGCTTCAGTAAAACAGATACTGGAGGGAAGAGCTTTGGAGGAAGGAAGGGCCAGAGAAATCTGTGTGTTTTTCTCTGTCAAGTAGCTTAACAGACAACTGCAAATATGATTGAAGCAGAATCTACCTCCGTGTTGAAAGCACCACACAGTCCACTTTCAGTGACCATATTTTGATATTCCCTTATTTATGCTGTGTTACAATTTAATTTTCATGTTGATGAAGACTGACAGGAAATGGTGGAACAGGGAAATAATCATCTCCCTTATGTTTGCTGCTGCTTTTCCTGGAGTAAAGATGCATGGATTGGGAGACAGACTGCATTAAAATCAAACCAGTTTTGATATGGTGCAAGCATGAGTCATACTATTTAATTTAAAATAAATAAATTTTTTTTTGGTAGCTTGAACAAAACTACTGAAAAAAAGATCTCCTCTTGCTGCATATGTCATCTTTTTAAATGGATGTAACCTCCCAACTGCCCACAGGCACTTCAGTGTACCAAAATCTCCCCTTTCCCTGCACAGACTCTTGCATGCTTCTGAATGGCTGCATAGCTGGCTAGAATTGGGCAAGAATATCTTTGCTAAGAGAGGCAAATCCTCAAGAATGAACAAGTGCCAGCTAATTCCATGTGGCTGAGCTTGATACAGTTATGAAAAAAAAGCTTATTTAAAGGAAACAATCATACAGTTCTCATTGATACAAGAGGGACGCTTTAAGAACCAATCTCTACTAGTAGCAAGAAGAAAGATGTCTGTCCCAGAATATTTAGAAAGATCAGCTGTCCTAAAGATTAACAGCTCTAATTTGTGCTTGGTCTTTGGGCTTTTTGTTTCTGGTACTGAGATGTTAAGCAGTCTAGCAACAAAATAATGAAATATCTCTATTGAATAGCTGCACTGTGGTTGGTCTCAGCATAACTTAGCAACTAATGAAGGCCTTTAAAGTTCAGTACAGCCCTCAGTCTGTTACTAGAGGAAGAAATTTAAGACACTAGAAAGTCTATTTGCCTGGAAGCAGGACAGTATTGTGTGAGCAACTGCTCTCTCTCTCTCTTCATCCCTTCATTCTTTCTTTTTGTGTTTACCTATTCCTTCAGGCCAATACACTGGCCTGAGAGTATCTGCCTGTCTAATAACTTATTCAACAGTCTTCTAAAAAAGAAGCTACCCTTGACTCATTTCACACTCCCCAGGCCCTGTATACAAATAGCATGAAAGCTCAATCATGTATGGAAACAGTTTTCTTTCCATGAAGGTAATTGGTAAATCCTTTTTGAGCATTTGTCACAAGACTTGGTTGTGTATTGCCAGGCAGCTCTTAGGCTGGAGAGTGGGGCACCCTTCTGCAGCAGATAACACCAGACCTGCAGTGACAGCATGGACTCAGCACCACATCCTTCTCGGAAGTGCACAGCTTTGCAATAAAGGAGTGGCATTTGCCTTGCCAATGCCCTCTGCTTCTGAACAATTTTAGGCCTGGCAGTCATCCTTTTACCACCCTGTCTCACAAATATTCTTTTTTTTTCTTTTTCCAGTTACCAACACAGCAAGCATATTTTTTTTTCCTCCCTGTTCCTGAACCTTCTAATTCAGTGTCAGTAAAGATTCTCAGTGATTACTGAAAATGAAGCAAAGCTGCTGTGTACAGACAAAGGACAGTCTGAGTCCTTGCTTCTTGATTCCACAAGAAAGCTGAATAAATAATAGCTTTCAGGCTACTGCAAACATAATAATTCACATCTTGCTCCAAGGTATATTTTCAATAAGTAGCCCTTGTCTTCTCAATCTTGTTTTTACTTTGATATCCACAAGCAGATCCAGGTTTCTTGGAACACAAGCCCTGCTGTTCCAGGAAATCATGTCATGTAATCCATTTCATACAATCTAACTCTTCTCAAAGCCAGGTGGGTTGATTTCCCCCATGCTGCTCTAACTAACATCATTTTGCCTAATGTCCTTTGCAGCTTCATTTGCCTCATTATGGTCAGCAGATAGTGCTGGTTTATGGGTGGCTGGTGACTCTGCTGTACACCAAAACCACAGATTCTACTGCTAAGTACCTCTTCTTTTTTACTAAGTAAGTACCCAAAGTCATCCAGAATTTCATACATAATATCAAAATTCTTTCTACATTTCCAACACTTCTGAAGTTCATATTATCAGGGAAATTTTTCTAGTCCATCACTAGTTTCCCTGACATCACTAGTTTCCCTGACACCAACCAATCAAAAAGTGTATACAAAGTGTAATCATCAAAATGAAATACACAGCTCTTTTTTTCTTTAGGATTTTTCTTTTTTTTTTTTAATTTAGGTGTGATCTTTGTTGAGCATGGACTTGAATAGACTTGTATTTGCATACTTTTAACTGAAACATAATAAAATGATGGTGAGAGACTAAAATCTTCCATCATGTTGGGTATGACTGACATTAAAAAGTATTTTAGATCAAAGTGGTTGATTTTTCTCCCTTAGGCTCATCTGCTTTTGGTGATGTGCTTTTTATTATATAATATTTTCATTTTCTCTACTGACTGATATTTTCGTACTGCAGGAGCAGATCTGATAATTGCTTTGTCCCACTGGTCTTGTTTAACATTGCAGAAAGGAAAGGTGGCTTTCATGGAGTGGATTTGCTGTCTTCTGTTGCTGGCTTCTACAAACAGCACTAGAAAGGATTTAAAAGTCTGGAAAGGATGGGGAGAGGAAAAGAAAAAATGAAGCTTCAAGGGTTAATCAGCAAATTTCCAAAAGATACCTGAAGTTAGGGACTTGCAGACAGATACAGACCACACAACTGTTCTTGGTAATCTGCAGCTGGTGCTGAACCTTGTGATTCTCCAGCTTGAATAGCATTTTCCTGAGAAATAGCCCAGTTGCAGAGTCCTAAGTAAATGTCAGGTTCTCCTTTTCTGTCTTCTCAGGGGTTTCCCCTCCTGTTTCAAGTCTGAACTAAGATTATTTTTATAATATGCTCAAGAGATATGTTTGAATAATGAAGAATTTAAAAGCTGGGATTTTCCCTTTCCCACCCTCAATAAAATTATAACATTTCCAATCTTATCTTAACTGATATACAAGGTATGTCCCATTCAGAGAACTAATACATCTCAACACCACCAAAGCCCAAGGAATATGCCTCTGAAATGAAGACTAGTACCTTCTTCTCTCAACAACACCTATCCATCTTCAGCAAAAGATATCTGTGGGGGACTCTCCTGCTAGGGTGAATCCAGTTATAACATGAAGGACTTCACTGAATTAAGTCATATGTCATGGCTTGGATTAGATTCATTGGAAGAAAGAACCTGAAGCTTGTGGTCTTTCCCTGATTTTATTTGACCTCACTAATCTGCAGGAAGAAACAGTGAAACTGTATTGCAGCAGGACCAAATTTTATCATCACATATCTATTTTTTAGTTGGATTTTTGAAAAACAGGTCTTCAATTCCATCACAAAACTCAAAGCAAATTACAGCAGGTACAAAATAGTGTGGTCTAATCCAGAGGAGGAATGCATACCTGGTTAAACTACATTTCCTAAAGGAGTTATGGAGAAAGTGGGGTCACAGTTCTTTTCATTCCTCTAATGGAGTTCTGCAAATGACACAATATGTGTCACAGACTGAAGAATCTGCTGTTACCAGGGAGCTGGAGCAGATTTCCATGCTTCCCCATCCTTGTGACTGGAGAGGACATCTCTATTGTCACATGGGGCTATGGCATGGTAGATGGGGAGCCAAACACTGAGCAGCAAAGCTGTTGCTCAATGACAACAATCATTGCAAGTCAGTGCTTGTTAGTGCCCAGCAGGCTTCTGCTGGGAGGGATTCTATGGGAGAAAGGTGGACACTAATGGGTCACCCCCTCACATGCACTAGGACAGGCCTTGCTGGGCTCAGAGTCTTGTGTACCTTGGATGCTCTTCTGACACGTCTTCATACAACTTCTCTTGCACACAATTGAAAGCGACCTTTATTCTAGTGGAATGCAAACCCATCTTATTTGTGCCCTATGCTGTCCCAAAAATCCCAGCAGAACAGGAAAAGGCAAACAAGGAAATCTAGAGTTGATTGCCTCCTCCAGCCCTGCTTCTAGTGCAAGAGCACTGTAGGATGTGTTCCCAACATGCATGGTTTTCCTGCCTTCTCTGCAGAAGTGTCCTTGGGGAGTGCAGTATGGAGTCCAGAGGCACCTGCTTCCATAGGATCCCTGTGTTAGGTAACGACACAATATTTATTTCTGTAAGTGTAGCTGTAACTGAGACAGGATGTAGAACTTTTATCTGCATTAGTAGTGCACAACTAAGTCAGCAAATGCATCATAAGGCAAGCATATGGTTGAGAAAATGAACCTATCTCAATATCTAATACAGGGCCTCCTTTTGTCTTTTCTGTGTGTGCTGGTTATCAGGGTTCCTATATTGCCTACTGTGGTAAAAGCTGCAGTTCTCCATATGGGTGGTATAGGCCAACTCACCTAAGTATCACAGCTTCCTTGCAAGAGCCCATCAGGCTCATTGGTGTGCTTCACTGCCTTAGGGGGTGCTACATTAGTTAATAAAATATGTGGGCACAAGTTTAGGTGCTTATTTTAACTAACCTGCAGAGGCAGCTTGGCTTGTATTTCAGTAGGTGACCAGTCCAATGGGTCAAGGGAAGGAAAGGGCAGGTGAAAAATACTGAGTCCAGTCTTATACAGAAGGTAATGTCTAGTTTTTAGCAAAGACCTTGGAAGAATCCCCCTTCTGACCTGAACTGAAAGTGATACTGTATTTGCAGCCACCAGCTTTGCTGTGACGGCAATGATCAAAGTACTGACACGTTCCTTCTATCTCAACTAAGATCAACTTTAAATTACTCAGTGTGGCAGAAAGTACAAACTGTTACAGGCACAACTTTATGGAGTGATTTCACAGAACTTGCTAAGGGGTTCTAACTGCATTTAAACAGAGGGTTTTAACAGGATGCAGGATGTGGGTCTTTTCTTTGACAAGCCTATCTAGTGAAAAATAACCTTTCCTTACCCATAGTTTGTGCATATTTATACACAAACAAGAACCAGTGGAGGAAACCACACAGTGTTCTCAGTTTTACAGATCAGCTGTTTGACTTCATTGTGTGCCTATCTGCCCAGTAATCTGAGAGCACATAGCAACATAAGTGCTGCTGGGCCAAAAATAGTCCTGCCTTCAGCAAACTTTTCTCATACTAACACTGAGCAAAAGCATGTGTAGGAAATGGTGTCTGTCAGATAACAGCTGCTAATTATCAGAAAATGGTGAGTTAGGATGATATACAATTAAGAAGTCGAGTTCTTATGTGTGTATAGTCTTTTTCCAGCATATGGTCTACAATAAAGACTATTTAAAATTTTTAGTACTTTTAGTACTTTTAGTACTTTTAGTACCTTTTAGTACTTCAGGTAGTTAACACAGTTTTTTATGATAGGAACTCTCTTACAGTGAAAACCAAACTAACTTTCATTTTCTGTTATCACATTCTTTGCTGGGTTTTCTGCTTATAAAATTTCAAGAAAATGAAACATCAAGGAAAATTTTGGTTTTGAGATTATGGCAAGAGCAGCATGTTCTCTAATCTATACGAAGCTGTTTTGAATAAAGCACACAATACATTTTACAGTGTTTCTATGTATAGCTATAATACACATAATGCACAGAATGGTTTGGGTTGGAAGGGACCTAAAAGATCATCTAGTTCTAATCCCCTGCTGTGGGCAGGGACACCTTCCACTAGACCATATTGCAGAAAACCCCATCCAACCTGACACATACTGCTACAGCTTTACCTGCTACTATATCCAAATGTAAAATATACAGCAAGTACCTATTGTATATGTAAAAAAATGATTTTAATATTTCTCTTAAAGTTAATGCAAATTACCATATACAAGAAGATGAATCACTTGTAATTTCTTAAAAATTTACACCTTTCAGTGCAAGTGATCTGCAAGATGTCAAGCTGAAACACTCTTCTCTTAGTTCTCTGAAATTCATTTACCCTTCTGAAATGCCCAGGGATTTTTTCTTTTTTTTTCAGGACTTCTGTGTAATTTATCATGCAAACTGGGAAATACCCTAGGAGAAGAAAGCTTTTGAAAGGGACAGAGTCCTTCAAAATGTGGAACTGTGAATGGAAGGACGTTTTAGGAGAGAGACTTGAAAGTTCAGTATACAAGTCATTTAAAATTGCATCCCACCCAGAGTACTCTTTAAGACTATCAGAAACAAGACACAGATTAATTTACTATTCTTGTTAAATTTCCTTCTCATTCTATCTTTAATACATAGAAATAAAGATACAAATATGTATGGAAGTGAATTTAAATTTCAGTTAAATATAGTTTGCCTATCAAATTGTGGACACAACTGGGACAGAGCCTTAGATTAGTGGATAGAGGTGGGACAGTGAGCAAATTCCCATTTATCTCCTTCTTGGAAACAAACTATTCTTACAAACAACTAAGAGGCGGAGGTGCTTTTTAAACTTTTTTTTTTCTGTTTACATTTCCAAGTTTGAAATACTAAAAAACCCAAACTCAAAACATCAGGAAAAGGCCTTATATTTGCATAGATTTACAGTGGTTTTGAAATCTCATTGGAAATGTTTCATTTCACAGCACATCACTTTGGAGGATATTTCAAGAGGGGTAGAAGCATCTCAGGGGAAGAAGGAGTGGATTATTGAAGTAAATGGAGCCTTTCAAGGGGACACCTTTACAATGCCAGAGATGGGGAGCAGATGCAGAAAGTACTTGACTGAAAAAGATGTTTAGAAAGAAAAAAAAAAAGAAAAAAAAATCTCTTTCAGGAAATAATATATGAATCAGAAAAAGTGGGAGTTAATAATACAGGGAACACTACAATAATAGAAGGCAGAGGGAAGCCATTGCATACATTGGCAAATACCAAATGATGGGTTTGCAAGAGAGAGTTGCATGTTCACAGCTGCTATAGCTCTACTGAATTTCTAAGCTGCTCTGGTTTGTATTTTAGTAATTATTTCAGTTATTTCAGTAAACATATATCATGGGACTCTGAGATTTAAATCTGGGGGCACCAGAAAAAACTTCTGGTTCACAGTGTTCTGCAGAAGGGTAGCAAAGTGGGTCTGGTGCCTCAGTCAGGTCTTTTCTATCTGTCTCTCCTGTCCATCAGCCATTGGCAAACACCAAAAGAATTTGCAGATTTAGCACCATTATTTGAGTGTTCTCCATGAGACCCTGTTTTCCTCCTTCTGTAGGCTACCCTACAAGCATGTTTTCGTTTGTTTAGTTTGGTTTGGGTTGGGTTTTTTTTTTCCAATTTCAGACATCTTTTGTAGTTAAGGAGAAAACTACTGGTGTCAGAGTACCCAAATTGTTTCCCATATATGGGTTAGAACTCTGTTATTTTCTGGTGCATTTTATACCAACATTTTGAGAACCAAAATTTCAAATTCTAGCTGAATGCTATGTTTACTAAAAGAATACATTCCACTTTCAGTTTATTACACTATCCAAAGGCATATTTACTTAGATGTATGTGTTTGACAAGTCCCTATCCTGACATTTCCTGCTCTGGTTTTCTTTGTGTAACCATTACATGCTTTGAATTGCATTGTAACTGGTATTCCAGGGTACAGACTTCAGTTTTACATTGATATTGCAACTTCTTAGAACCTCTTTGATCAGAAAATATTAAATGATCACTTCTAACATCCTCATATATTCACAAATATTTTAAAGCAAAAGAATATTTCTGATATTAACCTAATGAGCCCATCAGATTTGTTACAGCTGGGAGCTCTCAAGATGTGAGAGGTTATAGATAATTTTCTTCTTAGTGGGTAATCTTGCAGAAAAAAATGATGATTTTTGGTCTGTTTTGAATCTGTGCATCCTACTTACAATTTTTCTATTCCTGGAATGATAAAGTAAGACCTCAGAAAATATTACCTGCAAAGTTTGCAGGAAGAGATTCTGACTGAGCCACTAAAGCCACTGCTGAAAAGGGAGGCTGAATGGATGCTTGGAAGACCTGTGTTTCTGGGGAGCTGACAGATTCAGGGAACTAAAAAAGGAGTATGAAAATATTTATTTGCGGATCATGGAGAGTATTAATGCTGAAAATCTGTGTCAGGCAAAGCATGCTTGCAATAATGTACTGCTGAATAGTATTTTGGTGTGTTTTGGTCAGCCCTACAGAGAACCATAATGCACAAAGAAAAACATGTTTCATTAAAAAAATTGCATTTTTTTCTGTAATTTTTTAAAAAACATTTCAAGTCCAAGACCACCACACTCTTGTAACTAATCTGTACAGAGCTGGTGTACAGAGCTGGTCTTGAGGGATGTAAACAGGATGTCATGGAGCCAAGCCTAGGAAAGAGAAGTATTTATCCCATGGGTCAATTATTAGAAAGGGGGGAAAAGGAAGCCATGAAGTCCCAGAGAAAGAAGGCTGGTGAGTTGGTTACATAATAAGAGAAAACTGCATGTAAAATATTGAAGAACTGACAATTCCGTCCCTCTATTTCTGCAGACAGGGAGAAGACAGCAACAGCTTAAAAATTTGACATCTACAACAATTTAATGAAATATATGGCAGTGTTGGTGTAGAACTTGGACAAAAATGTCTGAAGTGTCTTGCATTTCTTTCATGAATAAGCTTGCTTTGTCACATTCTGTTTTTAAAAAGCTTTCTTGTCGATTTTCATCGTGGAATATGCACTGATTTTCTCAGGCATGTCTCCTGAATGTAGGTCAGCCATTTAGTGAACAGAAGTCAATACCATGTGGCTAAGAAACAATCATATGACTCCATTTAGCAGTAAGTGGTGACTCTTTCTGGACAGAGAATTTGATTTACTATTACAAATAGGGAACAACATGATGAGTCCAGTGAGACCTACAGCCATGTGTACAGTCATTCATCCAGCATTAGTATTCACAGCTGTGAGCACTGTACTTGATGGATTCCTCTTTACACATAATGTTGGTCTCTTGGCAGTGAAAAGCACAATTTATTTTGAAAACAAAATTATTTCTGACAGAATGCAAACTTGGAAAATTAATTTTCCTTTCAAAACTATTCTCAGCTGTACACACCTAACCTTCTTCATTATTTCTTTATATTTAGTAATATTGTTCACCTTTGACATCCTGCTAGATAAATTTTGGGATTAATATAATGGTATGAGAATGTTTCTAAAATACTTTTCCAGATTTAAAGAAAAAAATATTTATCCATTTATCTCCTAGTATTTTAACTCATTTATTAAAACTCAGCCAATAAAAACAAATATTTCATATAAACATGAAGGACCTAGCATTTTCCTTCAGCGCTGAGAATATTAATATAGTCTTTAAATCTTAATCAGAATGTATGTATCAGAAATCATGGATATTGACACTGAAGAGACATTCAGAGACCTATTTTAGCTTTGTGAATGTGACTAGTCCCACAGAAGGCAGAAAACTACTCAAAAATGTAAGAGTAGACTTTAACAGAATAATATGGAAGTTACTGTGTTTACAAGCTGAGCCAGAAGGGAAGGGCTTTTGTTAAATATTGTCTCCCTTTAGACTTTCAGAAACATAGAAAGGTGTTTTTAATGCCCTGTACTTGTATGTACTTGATGGATTTGATACTTTTAAATACTTGATGTATTTAAAGGTATCTATTGGTATTGGTATCTAAGCCATACCAATTTTGATGCTACAAGGCCTGAGACCTCCCCTGTGCAGAGGACAAAGAGAGTAAGCAGTCTGTGCCCTGAAGGTCTTACCAGATAAGGGTTTGCTGGAGCTGGGGAAATTCCCAGCACAGCTACAATAGGTTGGTTGTGCTGCTGTCCTTACAGGGGCTTAACTGGGTACATGACTGTCCTGTCTCAGAGGAGCCATGTTCCTTGAGCCATGTTCCTTGAGCCATGTTCCTCTGAGCCATGTTCCTTGAGCCATGTTCCTCTGAGCCATGTTCCTTGAGCCATGTTCCTTGAGCCATGTTCCTCTGAGCCATGTTCCTCTGAGCCATGTTCCTTGAGCCATGTTCCTCTGAGCCATGTTCCTCTGAGCCATGTTCCTCTGAGCCATGTTCCTTGAGCCATGTTCCTTGAGCCATGCCCCTCATGAGAACAGAGTTGGCAGGTGAAGCAAGAAAGGGGAGTTAACACCAAGATGACCACAAAAGGAGGATGGGATCTCTGTGCTTCACTAGGGTGGGACCGACTTTTTAGGTTTGGTTTCATCAGTATCAGAGAGGCTGAGGTTTGGTTAGGAAGGTTGATAAATTAGTGAGAAGGAACTCCTGAAGACACGGAGGACAAGAGATGGGACCAGGTTGGGAGAAGGTAATAAGAAGGGCAAGGGAGGATGCAACTGGGGTGAGGAGAATGCAGCCACAAGTCAAATGTGCTTTGGGCAAACAGAAAATTGGTAAACACTAGGCTCTTGCAGTTTTAAGGCAGTAGGAACCTATTTTCCTAAATATTGTGATGAATTTTTAAAACAAGAAACTGCCTTTTCTAACTATTTTCTCCCAGATAAGCTTCGAACTGACTAGGTAGAGAGAGATACATCCCCATTGTTGGCAGTATCAGGAAGGGCAAAAGTTATCAGAACACATATCCAAGAGGTGTTGGGACGCTCCTGGGAGTTTCTGGCTTCATTGCAGGGCAGGGAGAAAAGGAAAGGCAGAATGGAGGAGAAGCTGGAAAAGGAACTTTATAAAGCTGAGAAGGGCCAAGAGCACATCTGTGAACACGGCAAGCAGAATTAGGACATTTCAGAATTGGCAGATGAGTAGAAGACTAAGAAAAAAAATAAGTGCCAATGTGTTCCAATTAGGGCTGGGTAGACTCACCGATAGGAGCTTTTGCTGCTCTGAGGTGCAGCTATTTGGCTGTTAGGCTACTTGTCTGCTCTAGGAAGGTGCTTCTTCATTTGGTTGCATTCCTGGTTTGCTAAGATATGTGCTTGACTACCTACAGGGCTACTCAACAGGAGCATCTTCACATTATAGTAGGCAGCCTAATCTGTACTAATAATAGACAGCAATTAAATGCAGATCCCATTATCCTACAACATCACTGGGTTTGTCTCTAGTGGGCGTGCAGAAAGATGAGAGAAGGGATTAGGTTGTTACTTAATTAGGACCCCTTACTTCAGCTGATCTCAGGCCACTGGTGTTTTTGCTTTGGACTGGAGATGACTAAAGGTCACCTAGCAGTATAGGGTAAGCAAAAAAGATGGTTTATAACTGGAGACAACAGATGCCTGATTCCACCTTTATTTTATAAAAATTGCTAGTTTAGAAGTACCAGAGAGGAGGAGGAGAGAGAACATGAGGTATGATCTAACTTCATCCAGCCTACAGCATTCTTTTTGCCACAAAGCAAAAGAATCCCATCCATTGCCTTGTGGAGTTCTCATTGCTTGAGAATAAACAAGGAGGGTATATTTTAGCTTGGTACATTGTGAAGCATCATACACCAGTACAGACAGTGCTGTGTTCCACACTTAGAACTCCCTGTTGCTTGCATGAGTTCAGAAAGCAAAACTGGTGCTCATTTCAAAATTCTCTCTTCATGTTTTCAAATGTATCCAGTATGCTTCCTTATAAACTGTAGCAATGTAAATTCAATTAACTTGCACTTGGCTGCCTGTGTAGAGTTGCAGCATTATGAAGTGTGCTACACTTTCTGGCACAGGGTAAGACAAAAGCATCTATATATGCATTGATTTCCACAGCCTTATCTTTTAAACACCTTGTGTTCAACATATGTGAAATGATTAAGAAGTATTCTGTGGTGCCCTCCTGTCTGCCACATTTTGTCACACTCAGAGATAAAACAAACCCAAACCAAAACAGAAAACCTCAGGGCATTTTGGAAGAGCCACATGAGTGATATCCTGGACCTTTTATCCATTTCATGAAAAGCATTAGTGACTGATAATGATAGCCTGTCAGATAATACCAGAGCCAGAAACTAATCTCAACTTCTTAGCTACCTGCTAACCATTTACTGCAATGGTTCCTAGACTTTGAATGCTTGAAAAAATTCAACAGAGAGAAAGCCATTATTCTGTCACCTTGTTAAAATACAGCTATGGTGGTGCTGTTCAAAAGTGTTTACAGTGCCACAATAGAAACACTGGTAGTGCAAAGTCACAGTACTAAAGAGAGCCATCTATCTTAATAACATCCATCAAGAATAGTTTTATAAGAGTTGCATTCTTTTAAAATTAATTTTCAAGGTTTTTCATCTGAAAGAAATGGAACATAGGACACATGGTTATTTTAAAGCTGAGATATTCCTAGTTAAAATATGTGGTAACTTTGTTAGTGATGTCTTGTTTTTAGATTATTTCCATAGGTACCAGAATGTGGAGAATTTGAAAATGGAAACTAAAACTGGTGCCATCATGTTGTTATTCTTGTAGTGCTTTCTGCTGCCTATTATCTTCCTGAGTTTTGTCCTGTATTTCCCTTTCACATCTGTTTCCATTGGTCTTCTCTTCCACCCCCAAGCATTGTGCAGTGAATTGTGAATAATTTCCGTTAAATATTTAATCACATTCTCCAAATTTTTATCAAAAAAACCCACTTTTCAACTGGAGGAAAACAAATGCCAGCAAACAGAAGGGATGTATAAGCCCTTGCTTCTTCATCCCCTCCATATGAGTTATAACTGGTGGAGAGGTTCTTGTTTTGGCTATGTTGCCAGTATATTTACCTCGAGAAACCCACTGAAAATCTGAGCAAGAACAGTAGTGGTTTTCCCATTATACATAATCAAACAGAGAGGATGGGAAAGCTCCTGAAGTCATAACACAAAGGGAAGAATGGATGCAGTTTAGTCTAAACAAGATTTATTTAAGATTCAAGCAGACCTTTTCCCCTTAGGGAATTATGATGTTATTTTAATGTGTATTTCTGGACATTTAACACATTGTTGCAATCACTTTCAGATGACTTAAACATATGCACACTTATTATTGTTTATTCTTTCTGTCATCTCATACATTTTCATTCAGCTGCTCTTTATTTTGAACCCTCTTTGATGTATCTTGATTTAGGTCTTGCCAAACTGAGAACTCTTAATCAAGAGAAGAAATACTTCAAAAAGATTTTCTGGCATTAGGTCTTTTTTCCCCTTCTCTCTCTTCTTTTTTTTTTTTTTTTTCCTTTTGCTGGAGAGTGGAAAGAGGGAGGAGAGGATTAAAACATGGACCTCGCTCTTCACAGATGTGATCATACAAAATATTTCGCTGCTGCTTCACAAATCTCTTTGAAAATGCTTCTGAACTTTTTTTTTTTAATGAAGCTGAACACATAGTTCATGGTCTGTGGGTTAGAAATTGTCTTGTTAGGTGCCACTATCTCCTGCAGGGATCTGAAACTTCCAGTATGATGTACCATTGCACCAAACTGTGATGTACCTTTTGTTAGACACCCAGACTAATAGTTTTATTAATTTTGGCAAATATAGCAGTAGCTGCAGAAACAGTAACTGTGCACACTCTCTGACAGTTACTCTACTCTGGACAGGATCAGGTTCAGTCCTGCAAATCCCCTATTCTGGCCTTTGATGCCTGGCAAGCAGAGGGAAGGCATTCAGGGGAGTGAAATAACATCTTCAGGATGACACACAGATTAATGCAAACTGGAAGTTGCATTAAGTTGGAAATGGTCATGATACTTATGATGGATTCTGGTTAGTTTCTGGCTAAGGAGACCCCTCACCTGCCTGGTCTTGGCTGCATACCCTTGTTGGCTGTCGATACTGCCTGGGCCAGGATTTCTGTCCTAGCAGCTTTACCTCCTTTTTCCAATTCAAATAGTTTCTGATCTCTGTGAAACAGTGATCATATCTGAAGAAAAAATCTTTTATACTTGGTTTCAACTTGATAAACAATCCTTAACAGGTGGGCTTAGAAGTAGCCTTTTCAGCTCTCTGTTAGTCAATAAATTCAATTAAATTGTGCTCCCCTTCCAACTGGAATGAAATCTGATTGGCCCCCAGGTTACCTACAGGCAATTCACATTTACTTTTCTTGTAATGAATTGTTGTTTGTTAGAAAATTCTCTTAATTCACATAGTACTGGCACTTCCATTCAAAGTGCAAGACACCTGAATCACAGAAATCTCCCTCTGAGGTACTCACCTGCAGCCCTGTTTGCAGTTAATGGAGCATCACTGACACATGTGGGATGTGTTTTGTCTCTTCTAGAGGTGTCTGAAGCAGATAAAATGAATGATTCTTTAGGACTGCTTATTTTTCTCTCTGGTCAAGGAGGAGTCTATAGAGCATTTCATACATAGAGCATTTCAGGCAGTCTAATATGGATGAATGAATTTCACACTATGAAGCCACAGATCCAAAATTCCCAGTGTAATAAAATTGTGATAAACAAGATTTCATGTGTGATCTCATGATGTGATCACAGAATGAATAACAGATTGTTTAAAATTAGAGTACCACACTCAACTGAGAGTTTGTCTGAGTCAGCCACCACTTCTGATATTGTTCTGGACATCCACAAAGAAATTAAAGACCAGAACTGGAGCAATCTTATCTTTTTCTGGATGCAGAGCTAAGGAGAAATTTAACCTCAAAGACAGATTTCTGCACTGGGATGATGTTTTCCTCAGCTTTGTGGGTGTTGTGTGCCAGCAATTCAGTCTTGCCCTGTGTTGTGTGTCTAGAGAGGACTTGAACTTAGTGCATGAGAGTCTTCATGGTTTTGGGATAATGTGACTTTGTGTTTTCTATTAGTGTCCTCTTCTCAGGTCATCTTTATACCACATCACCTTCTCCTAGCCTGAAGTGTTATCACTCCCTTATTTCTTTGTGAGATTTTGATCTCTCTTATTGATTTCTTGGATGTGTTTATAGTTTTCTTTTTACCTCTGATACATTTCATTTCCCATGAATGTTCCAAACTTCTTTCTGAATTGTGAAATTAATACCTGGTTCAGCATTTTCTCCAGTACCCACAGTTTACTTTCTAGCATATTCCAGAAAAAACACACACAATTTAATTATTTCCTCTTACCGTCTTGCTTGCGGCTCTGGTTTTCCCCTGATTTCAGTCTATCTACCCTCCTTTTTCTTATGTTACAGTTATTGATTTGTATTTTCCAGATTATTTTGAAATCTAAACATTCTCTCTTTTCATTGTAATTTCTGGCTGCAAGCCTGCTGGTGTCTATTTGATACTGCAGTGTCACTTCATGTGGGTACTCTGTGTTACCATGCTCTCACATTTTAGTGTCATGAGGTAGAAGGGCATAAAAAGTCCAAAATATTCACTTAAGGTCTCTGGTAATCTCAGAGATATATCTCATATATTGATATGATATATCACTTAAAATGACATGAAAGCTGTCTGTTTTGCAGTATTACTAGCAACAGTCAGTCATGAATGAACTATTGATCCTTCATGCTTTAAGGATTGAATTAGAGGGAATCAGCTGTTTGGAATTAAATATATGTGATGATCCTGCTGAATCAGAGACAGGGATTTGTCCTTCATTTCTATTCCCATTAATCTAGTCCATCTGAAAGTTTACAAAGCCTGTGCTGCCCAGAGAAAAACATCTGTAAAAGGACTCATACCTATTATGTCCTTGAGTAACAGAATTAGTAAGGTATTTTGAAACTGGTTTATTTTTTATGGTGTAGATTTCTGTAATCTTTTACTGCTCAATAACCTTTTACTGTTTTACAGTTTAACCTTAAAAATCTGCCCTTAGGAAACCCCAGGCAAGCCAGTATTCCTGAAGCAACTTTTCTTGTAATCATACCATTTCAAATGAATGCTCTCAAGGTAAGGTAATTCAGAAAGTGATTTTAACCCAGCACAGGAAGCCACATCCTACGTGAGGATCTCTTTGAAGGAGTCCAGTCAGGCTTGTACTGGGCATGCAGTGCTGGGGCAGGCCCTCTGCAGAAAGGCAGTGATCAAAGTCGGACTGAACTGACCAGAATTTTTCCCATGACTGGCAGTGTTTAACATGAGGATAGCATCACATCCTTGTGACAACCATGTCCCTTTGTTCAGCCTTAATGGTTCCTCTTCATCATTTGCCTCTGCCACTCCTCTAGATGCAGGTTAGATAAGTAGTTAACCTTTGGTGTAATTCCACAGCCCTCTTTCAAAACACCATATATATGTGGATCAAAAAAAAAAAGATATTAGATTATCAGTATAAGCTTGATAAGCAAATTCCCCAAACCTAACCTTGAAAAAGTTTAATGCAAAAATATAGTAAAGACTCTTAGGCAAGCCACACTGAGGATCTCCATATAGAACAACTGGCCACTACATTTCTGTGATCAGCTTCTGGATTCTGTCCCACACTGTTCAATTGTTTTGCTCTGAACAATTAAGAACAGCAGATAAAGCAGCACCATTCAATATTTTGTTTAAGAATTTATTTTCTGAGTTCTGAACCACATCACATTGTACAAACATTTGAGAGTAAATTACACAATGGAAAGTATGGTCAAAAGCAAGCTATCTAAAAAATATTACTCAAGGAATCATGATTTTTCATCTCATATATTTGATGAGTACACACATGTATGAATTAATGGCACTTACAGGGAGTTAATGGATTTCTTTAGTTGTTCACACCCAAGTTATTGGCAAACTGCAAATTATGTAAAAAATTATCTGGTTCAGTTCTAGGCACTGAATCACACAGCTGAACAGTGGGCAATTTAAGTAAAATTTCTACTTCAGCAAAACAACAAAATTCTCTACTCTTGTTAATCTTGATATGTTAATTGCATAAAGGAGAATGGCTTATGCATTAAAAAATGATAGTTGAAAGTTTTCCAATAGAGTATTCTCCTGTAGGGAAATGCTGTTACAATGACAGCAAAATCTTGGATTTAGATGTGAACATACTTATACAAAACAGACTAAAAAATGGAGTAATTTAGATTTTTTTTTGAAATTAAAATAAATGTACTTTAAAACCAGTACATAGCATTATGAATCATAACATTACAGCAAGGAAAGAAAAGATATTATGACAGAACAAAAGGTTATGGCTTTAGCAAATATTCCAATTACATGTGACAAGTTTTCTGTAACATTATCTCTAAAGAAAAATCAAAATATTTATTTTTAAAATTCAGGACTGAAACACAGTAAACAGTAAATGTATTGCTCAGTTTTGACCATTTGAAATATCTTGCCTTTCATAGATGTTGATGTGTTCACCAAAGTCCAGCTGCTACTGTTGCCCTTGCAATTAACAGCCATGTTGTATTTTGGTAAACTGATTTTCTCAGTTAAGTTTTCACACTTTACACAAAGTTGTAGGCTCACTGGTTCCAGTCAAACCCCAAAGGCACACTTCTGCACTTCAACATACAAACACTGGCTGCATCTATGTGTCACTGAAAAAGAGAGGAAATGTTTCATGTGTAATGAATTCTCATGAGATTGCCATCATGTTAATTCATGTGTTTTTACTACTTTGGGGCAGGAATCTTTGTTAGATTGCACCAGTACTGGGGGCATCCCACAGCTACTGGAATAGCACAAGAGTAGTAACAACAGTGTTCATTGCTGCTCTTGCTAGAAGTAGTAGATGAGGATATTGATAGCAGAACTGGAAGAAATTAGTACAGGAAGCATGCAAGCTGGTGTGAGAAAATCTCCTGACAAGTGTGAAATTGCAAGTTATGGAATATTTCTCTAAGGGAGGTGGTAGCAACTTCATTGCTTAAGATGCAAGAGGATGAATGAAACAGGACAAGTGACTAAATATTAAACTGTAGGGAAAATTTAGACAAAAGGACTGAAGAATGTCTTAAATCTTTCTATCACTAAATTTTTCACAAAAATAGAAGAGGATTAATTTGGTTTCTTGGAAGTTTCATGAATCTATATGATTATTTTCCATGCATTCTTTCAAATAAGACATATCCCCCTCCACGCCTCCTTGAAGTCACCTGCCCTGGCCCACACACCTTAATGAGTGTGGTCATAACCCACTAACTGCTGCTTCTGTGCTGCCAGCATTCATGGCATGGTGAAGTGGGAAATACATGCTGAAGCATCTCTGTACTTAAGAGCATGATAATTAAATTAATTCAGTTTATATATGTATAGTAGGTGTAAGTTTAAATAACCACATTCAGAATTTTCTGTGTTTACAGAATTTATGTGACTGTTGGGTAGAAAATGTCCAGATTGCATTTACAGACCATATCACCTGGGGTCAGTCTAGCCAAGGCTATCCTAAATTTCTCACAGTTTAGAATCAATTTTGCTGTCTCCTTCTCTCTGTATCAGGGGTGACCAGCTCAGGCTTAGAGGTCAGTTAGTGTTACAAGAACTGGGAAAACCAGCAGAGGTCAAGTGAGCTGGTCTAGGGAAGTTACAGCAAAGTAAGAGACCTGAAAATAGCTAGAAAGTGTCTACATATTTCCAGTAGTCTGGGTTTGGGACGTGTCCAGGGAGGAAAAGGAAGCCAATGCTCTGGTGTAAGTGGACACTGCTTCTGTCTGTCCCTTGGGAGCAGCAGGCTGGAGAGTGCCAGTGAGAGTTTCCAGAGCAGTCAGTCTTCTGGCTGGAGAAGCAAAAGAAGGAAGGTTGCCACCCTAAGGAATCTCCTGTTTTCCTTTGGCCTAAACCTAGTCCACCTATTGCTGCTGTGGCCTATAACATAGCCCTAAATCTAGAATGGCCAGCTCACCTAGTGGGGAGCTGGCATCATTTCACATGTAGTTTATGGTGTATCAAAAAACTGGTAGCATATCCCAGCACTTCAATATGGAATACTATATTATAGTATAAAAATGGCAGAATAGCAGACTACTCGGAGACAAAATCCATAGTGAATACTGAGTAGTAAAAATTTTTCCTTGGAATTAAATTTCTGACATAATGCAGTCAAAATGAAAATTATTTAGCTCTTAGGGAAGTATCTGATAAGCATACACGTTTGAATTTTATTGTATTCTGATAGCTTACTCGGTTGATTTGCAGAAAATAGTTGTACTCCACCCTGCAGTACCATATACAAGGAAATAGCAGCTTTAATGAACAATGAGGAATGTCCTTTGTGACCTTGTTTTGTAGAGCCTCTTTTAACAGTATAAAAGATTGTTGAATTATAACAGATTAATCTTCATGGATCTCTCAACTTTCTACTTCCAAATTCTACAAGTGTAATGTAAAGTGTAGTCTTGATTTCAGTTTATTCATGCAAGGAGAACTTCAGCTCAGATTCTTCTATAGCAATTCAGTATTTATTATCAGTCTTTTATTACATTTGGTCTCAGTCAAACACAGCTGGGTGAGGTTTATACCAGAGTTATTAGACAAAACATACATAATGAAAAAGTAAGGTCCATTGTTCTCATATTTTCAGGGTAACCATTTTTCATTACTTCATGTCTTTAAGTACTGAACTTCAAAGGCCATTACTGCTGTAAATATTCAAATCCTAAGTAGTTTTCATACAAAGATGGGCTGTAAAGCAAAATTAATTTCTAGCTTTAGTTCAGGCTCCAAAGGTTAATAGTCTCAACCTTTTGTTTTACATAAAGGTTTGGTGTCCAAGATAAAGGAGTAGTGTTACTTGAATTGCTTGTTTGCTGCTGCATAGCACCATCACCTGAAGGTAAAAGAGACTTGGAAGTGAAATGAGATTGCTTACTCTACCAGGTAAATGTCCTGTTCAAAAGAGCCAGTTTCCAGGAGCTGGCCAGTGAGGGCCTCTTTTCTGCCTGACCATTTCACTGAATGAAGGCAGTAGATCCAAATCAGTGGCATTCCATTTTCTCCTATGTGCTTGATAGCTTTATTCAGCTTTCCTCATCAACCTCTGTTTGCTAGTCTGGTTTTCACTTTAGCTTCTGAAAGTCTTGCATAGAATATATGGCCAGAGATTTAGGAGGCTTGAAAATGTCTTTTAGAGTCATGAATATCTGTGCTCCCATATATCTCTTCTGGCCTTATATATTCTATTTCTTATAAATGCTTTTGTGGAGGCAGTCCCCCTTCTCATGTACTGTCATCTGCCTCTGACCTATTTGACACACTTCAGTAAAGGATTGGATCTCAGTAAACTACTAAGATATTGCTGCTGGGGGCAACAGATATTTTATGAGTTCTAAATTCAGGAATATTATCACCAGGCATTGTACTAAACCAGAAAGCAGCTATTAAGCTTTCTATCTCTTAATGTAGTGTTTGAAGTCATATGCTGATATCCCTGGAATGGTGTCAGATTAAATCTCCTGGACCCTGAGTCACTGGTCTATTTTACTGGAAAGCTTCTCTGCAGCTATTGGTGTGTTTCATGTACAGTGATTGGTGTTCTGCATCCTGCTGCCTACCTCAGGCTATTGACTCTCAGCAATTTTGTGTTTGTGACCTAATGCTTTATTTTTAGCTCTGCTTACACTACTGTAGTGATCTCTGACTTTTCTTGGAGTCTATTTAGCTCCTAAAATACTATTGACAAATTAGTAACTCCTTGCTTTCCTGCTAAATTTTTGTTGAATTCACTTAGGTGCTAAATTTTATAAATCTGAAGCTTCACAGGGAATGTTGATAACCTCTGAGTGTACTTGGTAATATATGCAAACATATTGCCTTATACTCTAACTTATGAAGCATTTACTCACCTTTTCATTAGAAAAAGTTTTAAGGCTTTTATTGTTTATGACAGCCTTTGAATTCAGAAGGGAGAGGGCCTTGGACTAGAGATGTATATTTTCTTGCTCCCATGCAATTCCAGAGAAGTTTAGCAGAGATATGAGCTGCTAGAAATCACTGTTTATTGTCTCATACTTCTGTTCTTCAGAGAAATGTTAGTATTCTGCACAAAAGAAGTGCACATAAACATTTTAAATAGCTGGGTTAAAAAATACCACCAAAGGAAAAGCAGCAGAAGCAACAGCTGCCTGGAAACCAAAGGCTGACAGCCTCAGGAAGATAACTAGAAACAGACCATCTTATGAAAATAATTTTTCTGCCCCTCAGAAATCCAGCTGAAAAGATTCAGCACTGGCTATTAGAGTGTTCCTACAGTTTAAGACAATAACTTCCCTTTTTTTGCCGAGTGCATAAGACAATGAAGATATCTGCAATGTTTTATGGATTATACTGGTGTGATCCCATCGGTCTGAATTTTGTATTCATGGTGACCTGCAGCCCAGCCAGGGTCTAGACAGTGATCCAGCCTGCCTGCTGCACTGCACTGCCTATCCCTGCAGGCAGCCCATTGCGAGGTGTCTGCCTCTTTCCTCTGGTACTTCACTGTGCCTGTCCCCATGTGCTGTGAAATGGGAGTCAATCTTCCTGCATATGCTCTGCTGTGATCCTGGTGTAAATATGGACGGGCACACAAAGCCTTCTAAGATCCCAGAGGAAGCCTGAACGAGATGAGGTGTGGTCAGCAGTACAACAAACCTCACCTTAGGAAGTGCTGGCAGTCCACTTTTTTGTATGATGAATAGTTACTGGCATGAAAGTAAGATCACTTTTGTGTGTTTTCAGCTGGCTGCAGGACTCCTGCCTGTCTGGCTTCATGGTGTCTCAGATGAAAAGAAGAGATGAAAATCTCTTTACACAAAGGTGTAAAATAATTGCCTTATCATGGTGTTCATGAAACTAAACGCTGGCATGGGTGTAAGGGGTCAGTAGCACATCCTTCTCTGCACCCTTCAGTGCCCCTCTGCACAGAAGGGAAGTAGGCAACTAAATAGAGGCATTTGCCACTTTCCTACCAGTCCACATGTGATTTGGTGAATGCTGTCCTTCAGATATACCTCAATAAGATGGACCAGATACCCTTCAGCAGGCCTCCAAAGGCATCTCACTCTCTTTGGTGGTTGAATATGGACCTTAATCCAGTTTCCTGAAGGTGGATTGGATGATATGCCTCATTTCACTTTTGGGATGTAATTGTGCCTGCCAAGATTAACTTGAATCAAAGGGAACTGCAAGTACTGTCAGGGAGGAAGTGAGACAATGGCATGGAGATAAGGCATCTTTGGGTATAACGTCAAAAAGTTAAACAATGGTCAAGCAATTGACTGGGAGAATGTTAATTCTAGATGCCAAGCAGAGCTGCATAGGCTATTTGCTAAGGCTAAGGACCAAACTGAAACATTTATCAATTCAGCTTAGAAAGTCTGAAGTAAAGTGAGATAAAGGTAGAGCTTGGGTGGCTTCATACAGTAGAGGTGGATCAAAACACAGCAGTGTGTCCACAACTATCTGCCCCAGGTGGAATGAGAAATAAAAAAATAAATAGGAGTACTAAGCTTGCACTTTTTTTTTCTTTTTTTTTTGTTCCTGCTCACTGTAGCCTGAGTCAGAATTATTAATGAGTTTCTCTGTAAGAAACTGAGTTGTTTAAATCTGCAGCTTGTGGTCACATCTATAAGGCAGTGTTTTCTGAAAGGGGCAAGGGGTCTGTGATGTGGGGAGATGCAATAGATTCCCAGGTCACTGGTGGAAGCAGGGTTTGATTAGTTTGTGGGATTTCTGTTGAGTGAGTGTGCCCATCCCATCTGGCTTGTGAGCAGGATGGAGGACTGTGTAGGTCCCAGCAAGTCAGTGGTGCATGTGGAGGCCAGGGAGGAGGGCATGTGAGTCTGGGGAGTTTTTGGTGTGGCAGAGGAGTGGCTCCAATTCCCATATTTTCTCCATGTGCTAGTCTGCTGCTGGCTGGGACGGCAAAAGGAAGATTTCTGATTTGTGGCAAACACAGCTGGCCCTGCCACATCAGTCAGGCAGAAAAAAGGGGAAGATTTCATCAGCGACTGTAATATATTCACCCAGAGATCCAGTCTAAAGGGCTGGTTGCCACAGTTAAAGATGTGAAAGAAGCTCAGCCTGTCATCTCTCAAGGATGTGCTCAGAAGGAAGGGAAAGGCAGAGTTCACCCTGAGGCCAGGACACCCAGTGACACCCTTAGTCCTATAGATGAAGTGATGGAGGACTCTGTTTTTAGGGTTGAAAAATAGGATTGAATCTCTGATGGCAGTATACATTGAGAAGGGGAGATTATTGCATACAGTACAGTTTATTCCTCCTTTTAATTGATCAGAAAAGAAAAATTTAGGAAATTGTATTAAACCAGCTCTGTTAACTGGGAATTTTTTCAAAACTGAAACAGAGGAAATGAGAACCTAGGAAATGTCAAAACAATCACTTCCTCTGAAGCTGTAATCAATCCCTTCCTTGCATGTTCATGTTATGATACAGTTCTCCAGTTGCATAGCAGTGTGCTCTTTGTCTGCAGGATTCAGTGCACAGTATAATCAGTAAAATGCAAAAGAGCTGTTAACAAACAAAAAAGAGATAAGTTTAAAAATGCATTCCAGCAGAGCTAGTTGGTTTCTATCCAAACAATCAGTACTAGTCTCCAAATAAAAATATCTTCATCCATCAAGAAACCATTGGGAATACAAAATCCACCTAGCTAAACAGAAAAATAAAATGTAAATATGTCCACAAGGTCTTGTTGCTGAAATATGTATCACTTTGCTAAATAAAACTGACACTCTGTGATATTGGAAAAGTGATTAAGAGCCCAAAGTATATTCTTCCAGTGGAAAAAGCTACATATAAAGGAAAAGGAAACAGAAGGAGTTTCAGTTCATTTGTCCTTTTTCACAGTTTATGTGACAAATAATTACAATCTGATGTTTCAGAACTGTAAGCTTCTTAAGTCACCTTTAACATTTTTTGTATTCAATAAGGTTGCCTCTAAAGTGCCATAATCCAGAGTTTTTTAACATTTGTCCAAGGGAATATTTATTTGTGGGTTCATTGGTCACATCCTATGGCCACTATTGCCACTTGCTGAGGTGGTTTACAAGAAGTATAAATACTGTCCAAACATGGTTTCTCCTTGTAAACAATTTCAAATGAAAGGGGTCAAGGCTGACGTCATCAGGTGCTGAAACTCTGAAGAGAGGCAGAGTTCAGTTCAAGAGCCACCCTGTCTATTAATGTGGGAGTCTCACCATCAAAGTCCTAAACACTTTTTGCCTGGGTCTGTACAGCTGGATCCAAGACCAATTTCTAACCCCATGTTTAACCTTCTGTACCAGGTTAAAACTTAGGCAGGCATGCCTTCATACTTCTCCTTGTTCCCCTCTTCTCCCCATTTCCCCCTACACAATCTCCTCCCTGCAGTGAGGAAGCCAGGGCCAGGCAGCAGGTGCAGAACAGCAGGGGTATGGCCAGGGCCAGCTGTGCACCACGGTGGCCCCACTAAGGGCAGAGACAGCAGGGCCCCTGCAGCAGCAATTCATCCACAGGAACTGTCCTCCCTGCAAAAGTGAAAGGGGGAGTTTCCTCAAGGGAAAGAGCAAACCTTATTTTCCTCCAGGAAAATAGAGATGACAGACAGATAGATTCCTGTCCTGTAGCCAGTCTGAAAAGATGTTGCCAAGAAAAGCAAAAGCACCCATGCAAATACCAGCAAGGTGAAAGGCTCTAATTTGCAAACAGATATAATTTTCATAGCTCTTTCTCCGTGACATAGTATTTATACTTTGCCTTACATGCCTTTCCAGATAATCTTTTTTCCTCAAACATGACCTTGCCAGGAGATAGAAATCACATTTTCCAGCCATCTTCCTTCCATCCATAGCTTCAACTACTTCTGGCTGAGGCTCTGGGATGTTTTATCAGGTGGGGGTTTATGAAGTCACTGAGCAGCCCAAGAAGAGCTCAGCTCTGCTAGAGAGCTCCAAAAAGACCCAGTATTCAGTGATCTCCCCAAATGACAGACTGGAGAGAGAGAAATGGTGAGAGTAGCAGGCAGTCTGCTGGATTGGGACCCCCTGGTCTCACATGCTGCTGTGCTGACAGTATGTCCTGCAGCCATCCTCCTGCATCCTGGGTTTCACTGTGCCCCCCTCTTCCATGGGACATGCAGGTTTTACTCTGGCCTTGCACTGTCTCACTCTCTAACCTGTGGAAAACAACTCTCCCTTTTTGTTGGGTTAGGAGGCTGCAATGGCCCAGAAATGACAGAGGCATGGGAAGGGGGAGCCAGAGTCCAGGAGTGGGGGGATGTTCTTCACTGGCACAAGCCACCCCTAACATGCCATCACTGTGGCTGAAATTATTTGGTGCATCCTAAAACAACAGTTCTGCTCTTCCATTTCTGCCCTTCTCTGTGTCCTTCTCTCTCTTTCCTCCCTGCTATCACAGATACAACACCAAATCTTCTGCTCCTCAGCTTCGTCTCTGATTTCACTCCATGCAAGCCAGTTCAATCCAGCAGACTGTTCTACACCTAACTTTTGTTTTATAACCATAGGGAAGTTGTTACTTGGGTTATATTTCTCTTGAAGATTGATGCTTTACTTCGCATATTTGTGTTAAGATCTACTGAGTCTTTTTGTCACTTTATAATATTTTAAACCTTCACACTTTGAAACATATAAAAGCTAAAACTCGCTGTTGGATGAGTTCTAGAGCAAGATCTTCAGGACTGGCCCAGGAAATAATTCTTCCTGTTACTCAGCTCTCATCTTGGCAACTTCTTTGGGATCTCACCACAATGGGACCTGAGTTTTTGTTTTCCCCTAACCTTTAACTTAACCCTAATGCTAAGACCTGAGCTTTACATAAGGACCTCCAGCCTTGGCCCTTTCTCTGCCCAAACTTTGCACAGGCATGTCCTTTTCAGGTCCCTGCTCAAACTGGACCCTTAGGCTTTGCCTCACAACTTGCATTAGCTGTAGCCCTGAGAATGACTGAATCCTTTACTCAAGATCACTCATCCCACTGACAAAATGAAAAAGGGAAAATTATTTGTGATGCCCAGACTTACCTTTAACAGCTTCTTGCAACTCCACATCAACTATATCACAAAACTAACACCAGACAAACCTAGCTGCAGCCCAAAGAAGCAAAAGGAAATACTCTCCCTAGGCCTCTTTGCAGCCATACTCCAATTTTTGGAGTTATGGGAATAACAAAGACTATTAATCCAGTTAAGAAGTACTGCAAAGGGGCTTCCAAGAGAAGGTTTGTGCAAAGGTATACTTCCCTGAGAAGTCTGATCACTCCTTGGGGTAGATTTATCATCAGGGTTAACAGGGATGCAAAGCCAAGGCATCCAGTTGTGATGGGGCTATAAATGGCCTGCAGAGAAAAGATTTGGGCAATGAAAAGAATTTTTCACTGACCCCTTGTTCACTTGGCCAGAGCTGGAGATCCTTCAATAATGCCCAATCCAGCCCTAGGATTGGAATTGAGGCAGCAGAGACACAAAGCATAGGGGTCCAGTTGAGGGCAGTAGTCCAAAGACTGTTAAGGGAGACCTAAGGCTGCAAGAGGAATTCCCTCATAAGAAGTTTTTCATCCAGGTCACAGCTGTCCTTTGTTGTCTGATTTTCCTAGGACTTTTTTCTTGTAGGATATCATGTTTATTTCCATTAAAACACTTGCTGAGAACTATGAAGAGCAGACGTGTCATGATGTCTTGTTATGTGCAAACTGAAAACAAAATTGCAAACAATCCTGTAGAAAATATTCTCCAGCTGGAAAATAAAAGTTGAAAAGAAATTTCCTGTAATGTTATGGAATACAAACTGTGTATTAAAGGGGCCTTTTGAATTTGAAATTAAGTATGTAACAGGTAACAGGACATAAGACTCATAACACAGGAGCTAGTGTATGGGGCTGAGTGAAAGACCTTAATGCCTTGTAAGAGAGGAATGGAAGGAGTATGAAGTTCCAATTGGAGTCTTGAGCACAGTAATTTAAAAGTAAGCAGTGACTTTGTGGGAGTCACCTATGAATACACATGCTGGTGGCAATTCAGGAAAATCCCCAGAATATGAAACTGAAGGAAGCAAGCCTAGTCTAAAAGCACCTATCCTAGTGCTCAGAGTGAACTGTAGACATAAATAACAGAACTGGTAATTTTTCACTGCTACTGTAAAAACCCTGCATCTAAGAACTGAAAAGAAACTTGCCCAGAATTCAGAATTTCCCAGATTTTTAGAACTTTAAGTTTCCAATCCTCTGAAATCTGGATTTTGTGTTCTGTACCCAGTTAGGCTGGTTATTTTTGTCTTCAGATTCATAATGCCTGATGAATACACTGAAAAATAACCTTCTTCCTCTAATATATTTTTCTGGGGACAATAACCCTGAAATATATCTCTTGATATCAGTTCTTCCTTTACACTGATAAAATTAGCTAACACATTGCAGGGGCTTCATAAGCATGACAATGTTTTCCTAATGTAGCTGAGGCAGGAACCATGTGCATCACACTGCTGTAACAGTGCTATTCACATTCTGTTAATGTACCCCAAACTGAATTGCTCTCTATTGTTGTACTGTAGCAATGAAGAGATGATGGTGTTTTTCTATAATTTCTATTTTCTATTAGGATCTCTATTGTGTGCAGCTGCTGCAAGCTGCAGCCCCCCTTTCAGCCCTGAGTATCATTTGCCTTCTCTGCATTACATATAAAGAGGGGACAGAAATTCAAAGGGGGGATGATCACCAGCTCACGTGGCAGCCCATGTGTACAGGGAGATGGAAACCAGGATACAGAGCAGCATCCTAACCAGCCTCCCCAGCAACAAGAAGTCATAACAAAGGCTTGGATCATGTGATGAAGCTGATTAGGGTGTCACACAGAAAACAAACAAGGCAAGTTTTCGTGGGGTGGGGAATGATATTTAGTAGTCTGTTAGGATGACCAGAAAGAACTAGATTTTATTCAGTAGTATTTGAAAAAGGAAAATGTGTATGTGTATTGACCTGAGTGTTCTAGAGCAAAAATCAGGAGCAGAGGGACAAGGGCAGAGAAAGGTTCTAGGACTCCTTTGAGAAATGGTGAAGCTGGGGCAGGGGCACTGGCACAGGAATATCCAAGGGTTGATTAAAAATGAATTGTTTTGCTAAACAGCAGTCCTGGTCTTCAAGGTGAACTCATTTACCTTTATATATGTCAAATCTCTCTTGTGTCTTTCCAACAAGGCTATACAAATTTCATGTCCACTCAGTTTCTTAACTGGACTACAGCAGATAAACCTAGATCATAAATTTTCTTGCTTACTTCTCAGGCAATAATGTGTTTCCTTCAGAGAGGCAGATGCATCATCTGATCACCACTGTCATTCACCTTGGATGCTGTGTTATATGTAAATTTCCAGCTCTGGGTTGTGGCAAACAAAAGAGGGCAGTTTTTCATTTCAGCCAGCCTGCAGATCTGGTTTGTTGTGCTTCCCCAGCTGAGCTGAAGCATGAAGTGCTGCTCTCCAGGTCTTGTCTGTACCTAGATGAAAAGAGGCCTGTCTCTCCAGCACTTATCACTTCACTTTCAGCAATCCCAAACAAACCTCTGGTGCAACAATTAATTTCAAATCTGTTCTCTGTCTCAGAGAAAAAAAACTCAGAAATGCTCCTTACGCAGGCTCACTAATTTTCCTGTCCAGGGAAGAACTTCTTTTGAAGGCCAAATGGATTAAATGCTCTTTAGTCTTTTTCTCCTGTTGGTCTAAGTGACACAACATCTTCCTTTATATATAGCAATGGATTGACGCATATCTAGGATTAACAGGAATGGGTTAGCTTTAATTCCAAAAGTAAACAATAGACTTGTTTATCAGCACTAAAGACTGAAAGCCATTCACTGCTCTTCATGGTATTAAGCCTTTACCACGACAAGCACTAACGATTTTGAATAGGGCAAACAGTTTTCCCTTGCCCAGGAGGCTCTCTCAGCTCCTCTACCTGGTCTCCACTGCAATTAACATTGAAATCATGGTGTGTAACATGTTAGTCACAGAGGGAAGACACACAGTAGATTTTCAGAAGGACATTTCTGGTGTGGGGATGAATTATTTATGTATCTTAACTATAGATATGTCTAATAATTCTGTCATTAAATGCTATCTCACCCTCTCCTTCTGTCTTAAGCCAAAATGGCAAACCCCTCTGAAATTAAATTGCTATTTTTAAATTCTAGAGCATTAGTTTATTTGTACTTTCACATACTAACACACTTTTAATAAAGTGTGTTAAAAACCCTGAAAATGTCTTCACAGTTTGATCCACGTGTGTATTTAACACACAGTCTGTCTCATTAATGGCAGATACTGAACTTTAACATCAAGAGGTATACATGTACATGTATTCTACCCACAAAAATCCTTGAAATCATCTTCAGACTTGGAGCCTATTTCCCCACATTCAATACTGTGTGAAGTCACAGCATCTGCCCTTTGTGTTCCTGTAGTATACTTCCAATATATTTGGATGTTGAGTAGCTAGGAAGATATAGTCACAACTGATATGCAAGCATGAACAAGATAAGAAAATTCAACTATTTCTGAATGTGATGATTAATTCTCCATTAGTTCTCCATCAGTTCTCTTCACTTCTCTACATCTGAGGTCATAGAATTGTCATAAATTGCTGCAATTAAGAATTTCCATTTTCTAAACTGAAATTCCAGTCCTTAACTTCCTTATAAATCTATGCAATATGCAGCTTTTCTTAACCTTATCTTGTCAATCAGTCTCCACACCCAGTGATTCTGGCTATAGCTCTTATATTCCTGATAGTGCATTATCTTTCATCCTAATTGCAATACAGCAACAGAAACTTTTTCAGTTAGAAATGTTGTTTCATGTACAGGCTACTAGATTTTTCACAGTTACTTTACTAATACTAGCAGTGGCATACATTGCTTTTCTTGTTAAAGGAGTATTGCTATAGATTGAAATATAGATGAGTAAAAGATAAATTAAATATTGTATCTATGGGGATAATATGATCTGGGGTATCTAGAAATGGCTCTAACCATGCACACAAAAATGACTTTATGGGACCGGAATATCAAATGATAAATTGCAAAATCCTAAGTGTAATTTCTTTGCCTTTTCATTTGGTTTTGTGGTAGTGCAGACTAGTCCTTTATCTCCACATTCCTATGGTTGTTCAATATCTGGCATGCACAGTTTTTCACGTGCTTTCTCGTGTATGTGCTTTCATTATTTTGGTCTATTTAACATTTGTGGTGAGGGAAAAGTGAGTGGCAAGTTTGTACATATGCATTTGAATTGCATTTCTTCCTGTGTGTGTGTGTGTATGTGAGTGTCGGTGTGGCTGTGTGTGATGGCTGAGAGCAGAGATCACACATGTAACTATGTAATTTAACATTATGAATGAATACCTATTCCATTTTTATTGTTTTTCAGACAAGGCGTTTGGGCATGTTGTGTTTAGAATGGGCTCACCTGGCATTAATTTTCTGCAGCTAATTCTCTTCAGTTTTTTATTTAAATGCACCCTATTTGCTGAGCATTTGAAGCTGAAGGCCTCTCTTACATAATGTACAGCACAGCCCCACAACATGCCCCCATGATGCCAGTATCACCTGAACTTTACACCTGTCTTAAATTTTACCAGTTTTTTCCCTGACTGAAATGTATTTAATGGTATATTCCTTGTCTACAATTTGTTTCACAGTAATTGAGGAATGTGTTCCATAGTGCAGTTTTAAATGCAATATGCCAGACAACTGTTGTTTTCTATTAATCATCTTATCTGAAATAATAGAAGCACTTTAAATTTTGAATGCCAACTGTTCTTTTAAAAGCTAAATATATTCTGTGCCTGTCTGTTCCTTTTAGTGAAGAGAAAAAAAGGAAAGTATTGTGATGATTAAAGACTTTGGGTCATCTTACAGAAATGCTTTTGTTTTGCAGAACATAATGAGATACGTTATTTTCCAGGAATTGCAAGAAAATTAAAAGGAAACATAAGTCATCCAGGTGTGCTGTGACTCTGAAAATGAAGCATAATGTTCGATGGCAGCTAGTGGCAGAACTGCTCATTTACAGTAAAACATTTTAAAATTTCTTTTATTTTTAGCTGTGCTCCTCTTATTTATTTAGGAAAGGGGAAAAGGTGGAATTTTGGTTTTCCAAAATTTTAGGTTCCAATTATGACTCATCATGTTAATGATAACTGGGGGATTATACACACTTTAGGGCAAAGCCACTTGAATTCAAAGAATTTAAGACTGTGGATCTCACTATTCTTGTGGGATCTTTCAGAAATATGAAAGGCCAGGAGAGAGAGCTCATTGACTCAAAGAATAGATATCTTCTCGCTTTGGACACAGAAATGGAAAGCTATTAACTGTGAGGAAAAGAACTAAAATTAACTGCATACTAATATTTTGTCCAAGATTAGTATTTCTAGAGGAAAAATGTGCAGAGCCTTTTGGAGTATCTGAATTTGCAACAGTACCTCTTTTATGGCCCAGCAGCTGGTTGCCTTTTTTAGAGATGTCCTGGATGCTAGAGATTCAGCTTAATCCCAGTTTGAAGTTTTCTTCCCAATCAAAGGCTGAATAGGTATTGTGCTTCCTACCTTACTAAATGCTTGCTGAGATTATCCTCTGTCACTTGCTGCTTATTATCACTGTATCCCCAAAGAGCCATCCTCTCTGATGCAGTGCTTTCAGAAGTGTTATTTCATCATTGAAAAGATGGATTCCAAATGAAAAGGTACTCTCTACAGAAATAACATTTCATCTCAGGAAGATAAAAGGAGCTGCCTGTGGCTAGGTCTGGATTGTGCTACTTTTCTTGCACTTCCCTATTGATTTTTGAGCTTCAGGCCTTCCCTTGGCTTAAAAAGGGGGCTAATGTGAATTCATAGAGGCTGCGACCATAGAAAGAACTGAGACAGTCTGAGGTGGAGATAAGACCTATTCTTGGGGTACAAGAAGATGTCTAGAGAGAATCAGGGGCCAGGGAGAAAGGAGAAAGCAGAATGAAGAGCAAAACAGAAGGAAGGAATGTGAGGTCAAGCCTTAAATGACTTTCTCAAGTTGTGGTCGTACATGGCAAACCTGTGTCCTATCCCACTGAAGCAATGCCATGAACAATCTGCCTTCTTGCCAGTTTACAGCAACAACAAAGTTTGGACTCTTAGATTTCAACAAAACTAGTTTGGCTTCTGTCCAGTCTGAGAGCAAAAATATTCTCCTGCAGTCAGCCTTTTCAGACGCACACCGTTCATAGGGTTAAAGAGCGCTTTGGCCTTGCAGCTGCTCTGGGTCAACACGCAGAGCAAGGAAACTTCTGTGAAAGAAAGATGGGCATAAAAACTCACAAGCTCATTAACTGGAACAGAATGCAAATGCTCATACAAATGCTCAGTTGTTATGCACCCCTTCATTCACCTCTGCCCTGAGCTGTGAAAGCCCTAAAGAGCAGTGAGGCCACCTCCCATATCAGTGCAGCTGTACCTAGCCTGGATTGCCAAATGGAACCAGGTAGGTCCTACTTTGTTCTACTGTGGTCCTTTTAGTCCCTGGGGAAAAAAGAAATCTGCTAGTGAGAAGTGATTTCTCTGCAATACTGTAAATAGGAAAAAGCACTTAAGACCTATAGGCAATATTTTCCTTCCCTTGAGACACAGCATGTCCCCCAGCCTTCCTCTCCCCACCATCTTCCCACTGATGTTCACATCTAGCACAGTTAGGGTGACTTAGTTGTGTCTCTGGTGGGTGTATGAGGATTAGATTTTGTCAAAAATATGCTGAAATGTATCTTTTACTAAAAAAAATGTTGACAGTAAAGAAGCCAATGCTTTCTGCCAGCCAGGTCTCCTGAGCTGCCTGGCTTCTACTTCTCAAAGCTCCCTGATATGCCCAACTTCTGAGGCTGACACATTCCTGATCTCTGAATTGATGGCTCCCCAGCTACTTGGCTCACACCTCTGTTGATTTCACAGCAGCTAGCAGTCTGGATGATTGAGATTTTTTCCCAAACCGTTTTTTGAAAATTCCTTTTGTCAAAAATTTGGCATTTTTAATTTTTTTAATGACAAAAGGGTTTTCCCTTATGCCATCCACACGCAAGATTTTTCTTTCAGAATGGGGCATTTTTGGCTAAGGGAAGAATGCGCTTCCGTTGTGGTGCATGGGGCACTGGGGATGTGTGCTGGGTCTCTCAGGCCTCCTGGCTGGTATGTGAAAGTGTGGAGCTGAAGGAAGGATACCCAGTGTCTGAGTTTTGACAGGTCTACAGTTACAGTCAAATATGGCTTTTACAGAGAAATAAATGATAGCCCTTCATTCAACATATGTGTGCCCTATCAGTTTTCTCACTGCAGGTTAGCACAAAGGAGCTGTAACACAAGCATGAAGTAGTCCATTGTACCAGGGCCTGTGCCAGCTCCAAGAAGAATACAGTCTGGGAAAACCAGGAAGCAGAATAAAGGCTTGAGGTGTGTTGTTAGTCGGATGCCGAGAAGCTGGTGTTTCTGGAAGTCTCCTTTTGCTTCATAGGAATTGTTACTAAAATGGTACAAATTAGAGACATCTCAGAGATACTTCAATCACTACCTAGTCTGAGATCCCCTG
This sequence comes from Peucedramus taeniatus, assembly GCA_013400575.1. NCBI lineage: Eukaryota > Metazoa > Chordata > Aves > Passeriformes > Fringillidae > Peucedramus > Peucedramus taeniatus. Next base: position 12,386 of record WBNO01025653.1, on the reverse strand, counting down.
AACTAGGGAACTGCAAGATTTTTTTCCCATTTCATGATCTAAATCAGCATTAAAAATATATAAGACAGAATCCATGAACTGAGAAACAAAACCAGGTGTAAATTAAAGAATGGGATAACTTAAAGCAAGACATCTGTCTTAAAAACATACACAGTTGTTCAAAAATGTTATCACTTCTGACAATCTTCATTATAAAGCAGTTCTAGCCTGGGTTGGGTCCTGACTGGATTTCATGCTATAAAATATGAGATGAAGTGAGTCCTTACACAAAGAGTTTGGAATAGAAGTTTAAAATGCTGCACCAGCTAAAGACAGGCAGGAGGATTAATGGGGTATCTTACTGATTTTGATCAGTAACGCACAGAGATCTTATCTCACACACCTATTAAACAGCTCAGAAAAGAAAGGGAAGATTTGAGGGCCTAACTTGGAAGGGTAGCAGAGGAAAGGCATGTTTGCTAACTGAGGAGGACAGCATTTGCGTCACAACCTTTATTCAATATTTTACTTTTTTCTTATTGTTCCATGCATAGCCGTAAGCCTTATGCTCTGGTGATCACTCAAAACCGTGTTCTGAATTCTTAAAACAGTTCCTGAGCCAAACAGTTTTGGCTCATGCCAATTCCTCTGGCAATTCCTGAGCACAGGAGTCAAGCCAGGCCAGGAACTAGTCCCAGCAGAAACTGTGGAGAAGTCCATGCTCTTTTGGAAGCTGAGAATGGACAGATGCACTCTATGCAGTTGGTCAGTGAGTGGTCCTGGGAGCACTAAATAGCTGTAGCCTATATTCACAACACAGCTCACTGTAACTGGCTCCAGTTATGCTTGGAAATGGACCAGTGCTCTCTGTGTTATGTCTCAGGGTGTCAAGCAAAGGACTCCTGTGAAGGCTCACTGCCTGTGAAATGTTGATTCGAGGGACAGACCTTGTATCACATTGATAGTCTATGGCTGAAAAAGGGACAGAATTCAATTCTCCTGCCTCTGAAGTGTAAGTTCTCGCTTTCTGTTTCTTTCTCTTATTATTGACTGGTGAGCAGATGCAAAAATTATCTCAGCTGGAAGAGAAGATGTCGGTATCTTTCTGTTCTCCTCTCTGTGGATAATTTAATTGATTATTCTCACAAATAAAACATGTGAAAGTGCAGAGGAGCACAGACCTTCTTATCTTACCCTTTTCTAATTGTCACCAGTTCTTTTTTCACTTACTTCAGTGCCTTAATCAATTGACTATAGAGTCAGTCCCTACTTGCTTGTTCTCTTGCCTGTAAAATTCTTACATTTTTTTTCTTGTATGTTGGCTTATTTCAACAGAGGCTTCAGAAAATGAATTGCAGAGCAGCTCTCTTTTGAACTGAGGTGAGTTGCTCAGGGGCTAGAATATTTCCTGCAAGATAAGATTTGTGAATTCAAAGTGCCTTTGAAGCGCTGCAACCACTTCATAGGTGTTGCTTTTTCCAAAAGCATGGGCATTCCCATAATCGCCAGATACTAGTTGTGAGAAGAGCTTTTCTGCTGGGACATAAACCATACACCAGGGTAGTGAAGCTGAGTTTATGTGTGATAGGCTTTAGGCTTTTTAGGCACACGGTATTTTGTGTCATAGAACCACAGAAAAATTTAGGTCAGAAGGTAATCCCGTAGTCCATCTCCCTACTCAGGGCAGGGCCAACTTCCTAAGTTAGGTCAGATTGCTCAGGGCCTTGTACTTTGGTGAGTACTTTGGATCTCAAAGAAAGGAGAACCTTCTACTCTCAGGGCCCTTCATCCAGTGCTCCACTACCCTTATTGAAATGTCCCTTTCTGAAGTCTGTGATCATTCATTGCATTTTGTCCTTATATTGTGCACCTCTGAAAATTGCCCTCTACGAGCCCTTTTAGGCAGTGGAGGACAGTCCTCTTTATGCCTTTTTTCTCCAGCTAAATAATTCCAGTTCCTTTGGCTTCTCTCTTCTGTGCTTTAGAGCCGTTGAGCCATTATTGTCTCTTTGGCCCTCCAGAGAACTCTCTCTGGTTTGCCTTGTATGAAAGGGTCCCAAACCATAAAGAATATTCCAGAGATGAGCTCATGAGTGATAAATAAAAGGAAATAAACATTATTCCATCTCAGGTGGACTTTGTGTTTTCCTTTACTCAGCATCATGACTTTTCACCCAGTTCATTTCTGCAGTCTTTGGTTCCTTTTGAATGATGACCCTGCCTTCCAGCATGGCTGCAGATTCCTCCAGTTTGGTGTCATCCATGAGGGTGCTAAGGGTACCTTTCTTCACGCCACTCAGGTTGCTGTTAGATATACTGCCCCAGAAGTGAATCCCAGACCACACTCATCATTGGCCCCAGCTGTACTTTGCACCATTGAGTACAGCCCTTCAAGCACAACAGCCCAGCAGTTCTTCCCACCAACCTCGTGTCCATCCATCTCCTCACATCTCCTCAGCTCTGAGGACATTGTGAAAGAACATGTCCAAAGCCTTATGGAAATCAAGGTAAATCTTCTGGTCTCCCCTTATCAAGTCTTTCATCACAGGTGGCAATCAGGCTGAACAAACACAATTTTCCTTTGGTAATTCTGTGCAGATTGTTTCCAATCATTTACTACCCTTCCTGCACCAGGGAAAGGCTTCTACAAGCTGTTACTTATCACATCCTCTACTGCATCCACCTTCTGCAAAAAAAAAGGACAAACTTCCTTGGAAACAACCGCAACTTGTTTCCAGCATCTGAGGCAGTGATTTTATTGTGTTAAAAGGTTAATGCAATTAAATTTCCACACGTGCAATGAGGAGAATAACAACGTTGGGTACTTATTTCCAGTCTTGATGGTTGTATGTAATGTACAGTGTAAAAAGGGTTTACAAGCAGGCTTTGTGCTGTTTCTTATTAGGGCGAATTCAGCATTCAGCTTTCAGGCTTAAAGGTATCTCATATCATCTGTATACTGCCACATATGTAATTTCTTGGGTAGGACTGGTAACATTGTGGAGATGGCATAAAAATTCCTAACAATCTTTCCTGCCCGTAATAGCTTTCCAGAAGACAGAACATAATGCTGCCCATGCACGTTAAATCTTTGGATGAGCTAATATGAAATACTTCTGCTGTTCTAATTTCCTCTTGTGTGTATTTTTTCCTGGCTCAGACTCAGTGACCTAATTATTTTCTTCATTCTGTTCAAGGTTTTTGATTTTCTCCAAGCTAGTCACACTGGACTTTTCTCCATTGTGGAAATTGTGCCTTTATTTCTGTTTTGTATGAGTGTATTATTTCTATTTTGTATTGCATAGTGGCACTGACTTCCCTGTTGCCCCTCTGTCTCCAGACCTGAGGGGGGAGACTAATAACTGTATCATGGAATCTCCCAAAAATGGTGACCAGGATATCCTAGTGGATATAGTTCTTGTCCACTAGGGAATTATTGCAAGCCCACAGGAGGATCTTGAAGTGTTTACATTGAAAAGATCCCATTTAAAAACTAGCACCTAAAAGAAAGTTATTTGCTTTCCTAGTCTCTTGTCTGGAAAGATGAACCAGTCAGTGTTTCTCCATCTTGCTTTTGAAAGCTACATGAAGATTTGTTCAAAACCCTTTTTTCACAAGTTTATATGGTTCTATATTTAACTAAACAAAATACATAAACTAAAGGCTCCTTCATTTTCTTAACTGTGAAATCCTCAAGCTAGTATATGCATGTCTTCCAGCTAGACTGAGGCATGCTTAGGCTGGTTCAAAGGCATGTAGAGAGCAGACCCAGCAGTTTCCCTGTCTTTGATTCTGACTCAAATACACTTTTTTCATTCCAGTGCATAGAGGAGGTTGACAAAAGGACACCCTTGCTTTTTTTTTTTTTTTGTTTTGTTTCATTCAGTAGCACTTCTAGACATCTATTTATTTTTCATGTTGTGTTTCTCAGTAGTTACTATGTTGTGGTTCCTTAGGGCTACCTTAATAAATATCTGGTTTCAGACTCAGACTTTTTATTGTAAGCAGATTTTGTGCATTTGCAAAATAAACTCCATGGCACCACTCATAGGCTTAGTGTATTAAACATGACATAGATTGTTTTAAACAATCTTCCTGTCTTGACATGAATTGGTATGAACACTGTAATCACTGTTTATCTGGCGAGAGAGAGGATCATTCCAGTCAAGAAATAAAACCAGCCAGAATTATGAACATGGGTTTGGAGCTTTAGCCTAGGAATTAAATGCATCTTTTCCACTGAAGGGATATAGAAATGAATTTATGTAACTTTAGTTGCAAGTTATACATATGGGAAACTGCTTGATCTATGTCTTTGTGCAGCCAATACAATTTCTTGAACTGAAGAAGGCTCTATACTTGGACCCTGAGAGAGGCTGACTTCTCCAGTAAAAGGCCAGATTTTCCACATTCTTGCAGACATAAAAGAGCAAATAAGCTGCCTGTCACAAGTGCTTTACTACCTTTAATTCTCAAGCCTTCCTGTCAAGCTGACTGATATTGTATGGCTCTGCTTCCTCAGTCTTCCTCACACTCTTAGAGTTTCCTTATGTGCTGGTGTGTATTTGTATACATCTTAATTTCAGAGGAGCAGAGATCCCCTGGTTTGTAACCAAGACAGCACTGAGGATCTCCTGCACCACTTTAACTTTGGGAACTTTTTAAAAGGAGGGTGGCAGAGAAGTTCCTGTCTCCTAGGTATTTTCTTCAGAACACTGTACTATTCCTTTAACTGCTGTTGTTACTGTAGAAAAGGTATTTTTCATTAATGGTAAAATACAGGAACACATGCAACTTTCTGGTTTTGCTTTGCTTCTGAATGAGGAAACCAGAGTATGTATTAAAAGGCTTCTCACATAAGCTGCAGAACAAAAGCAACTAAGTTGCTGGCTTCTAGAAAAAGAAAAAAGAAAGTCTTGAGATGAAAGAGAGTTATATTTACCTCACTCATAAAAACCTTTTTTTGTTGAGTGGCTGGGGTTATTTTTCTTTTAGTTGAACTTTTGGAAAAGCACAATTTCATTTCAAGACATTTTGGTTCATATCACAAAGTTATTTTTTTAAAGCAATAAGACCAGACAGGGCTTGAATTATTGTGCAATAAGTTATGCTTAGGTGCATTCTCAGGCATGAGCCTGCAGGTTGAGTGCTATCAAGTCCCAGAGTGTTCCACATAAATTATGTTGTAGTTAAAAAAAAAACAACAGAACAAACCCTAAGAAACCAAAATAAACCCCAAACTCAGAAAAAGAAAACATGCTGCAAGGGTCTGTGCTTTACACAGGTCATCACCTCAGAGCCCAGACAGCCTCCATCCTTGGCTCTTGGAGTTGCAGGGAAGAGGTTCAGCATCTATTCCTGTGTGGCATTTTGGGGAAGGCTGCCCCTGTCCCTGCTCCAGGGGTGGGTAGGCACGCTGCTGCTCTGCCAAGCCTTTGCCATGCCCAGGACACTTCTCCAGGATCTGTGGCACTCAAGATGCAGGGAGAATGAGGCCTAAAAAAAGTGTAATTGTGAACTTGGACTTTGCTGATGGGTGAATGCTGGGATACCTGAGATTGCTACAGCTGGGGTTCAAAAAGCACATAGTGAAAAACAGGAGAGCTGGTAGCCAGCACACTTGGCTGAGGGGATCCAGTTACTGAATAAATTCCCACAATAGTTACTTGAATTTTTAACTAAAGTTTGATTAAGCTTGCATCTCACTGTTAGACTAAGTCCCCTCTCTAGTGAAGGACACATAAACCTTCAGAGAGAAAACCTTGTCATGGCAAGATTGTCACTCCCAACACTGATTACTTTGTTTACCCACTCTGAAAAAAATCTTCTGAAAACCACCTACAGCAAACAACTCACCCAAACAGAAACACAGAAAATATAAAAGCAACAATGAAAAAAAGAAATACTCCTCAGGAAACAAAGTTAAATTATCTCTTGAACAGTATTTTAATGGAAAAAGAAAAGGACAGGCTGTTTCTAAGGTCAAGAAAAGTTTTAACATCTCTTCTGATTAATTTTTCATTTTTGAAGGGACTAAGATATTATTACCTGCAGAAAGTAAGCAATATATTAATAAAAAGATAGCTCTTGGATGTAAAGCAGAAAGAGAGAAGACAGAAAATGTTGCATGCTGAAGGCTGTGTGTAATTTTTAGAACTTCAGATGATATTTGCTATCAACTTGAGAAGTGAGCAAGCAGCCAGAACATTTTTTTCTGTGCTTAAAATGTGCACAAAATGGTTCCCTTAATGGCCATGGAAATCCAGCAGCAAAACCAGCCCCATGGTAGCACTGAAACAAATGGAGAATAAGGTGTATAATTACTTTGAATAAATATTTTTGGGTTGGATTTTTTGGGCTTTGGCTGTTTGTTTTTTGGTGGGGAAGGATAAAGGGAGGACAACACATCAGCAAGGATTAGCCTGTACTTCATAATTTAAGTTAAAGATTCTATCTTTGGAGCAGGGCTAACACGCTTGAGCTAAAACCTCCAAATTCTCAGCTGAGTGCCCTATGCAGAGTATTTTGGCTGTTGGACTCTTGAAACTCTTGAACCCTCAGCAATTTGAACACTAAAAAGTTTTCCTGCTGAAAGTTAAATCCAAGTTAGCCAGTTCCCATAAAGAGATTGGTTTTGAAGAACAAGATTTCTTGTAAAGTTCAAGTTTTAAAAGTAATTCTTAGAGAACCTTCACCATAGCTCAGGTGGAAAGCAGACACAATAAACAGTGCTGACATTTTCTGGAAGAGCCAAAGACTCTCCTGCTAGCAAAGACTGAGCAACTGAGGGGGAGCAGAAGAGAGCTCTCCCTTCACCCACTCGGTTCTGCCCTCCTTGTATCTGTGGCTGGTTCTCATGGGGCATCACAGTCTGCTCATACAGCTTACTGTGCTTCCTTAAACCTCACCAGGTGCTGAGTCCAACATGAGGGATGACTTCACTCAAGACCAAATACAGCCCTCACTGCAAGGTTGTATCCATGGAGTGTACATGCTGCTGACTCTGCACAGGCAATGACGAAAAACCTGGGGTTTCTTTTTTCCCCCTATTTCAGATTGACATTTTTCTGTCAGGCTCTCTTTATAGCTGTCTGTGAATTTTTGAAAATCCCTTCCCTGAAGTTCTTATTTGTCCATATACATCTTTATGCTCCTTTCCTCCTCTGTATGAATGTAATCCAATTTGTTTGCTGAGCTGCTTGAACAGAGCATTGTCTGCTGGCAACCTCAATGGTACTTCACTGTATCTTCAGGGTCGTGGCTAAGAATTTGGTCACCACAGAGCCCAGTTCAGAGCTGATGCCAGCCACTAGTGACCAGAAACCCCTTGATCTATTTGTCGTTGCTGTGAATTGCAATTTACAACTGTTTCTTTGTGAGGAAATACAGCAACAGTGAATAAAGGAGAAGCAGGTGGTCCTCTGTGGTGCTCCTCATTGTCACAGGTCACCTTCCCAGAAACCCAGAAACCCAACTGTTTTTATCAGTGCAATTTCAGTCATGATTTTGGTTCCTAGGGAGTAGCTCTCAGCATGGGAAATGGGGAACATTGTATTCCACTCCTGGCTCCACAGTGGATTCTGGATCAAACACAGGGAATTCCTAAAAATACCCCTTCCCACTTCTGGGAAGTGCTTTGAGATCTCCAGTTGAAAACTGCCACCAAAGAACTAGGTATAATTAATTAATACTTTTTACAGGTGGATATTTTCAAAGTGTTACTTCAATTTTGCCTGCCCTCACCCCAAAAATACAGAGAGGGCAGAAAGGGAGTGAGAACAAAAGAGAAAGAAATCTGCTGTAGCACAAAGGTTGGTCTGGAAATGAAAAATAGCTGCTGCCCCTCAGTGAGCATTCTTGGTTTAGTCATGCCAAATCCATTCCTCATGCAAACCCGTTGCCTAGGGATGTTGTTAGGTGCTGTGGACACAGTATCTCTGCCAACCCTGAAGACTTTATTATTTATATAATTGTACCATTTGTTGCAATAGGCTGGAGAAGAATAATTAAAAGGAAACATTTTCCAGTGACCTATTTATAACAACTTTAAGCTGCAGAAGATGTGGGGCCTAATGGCTCCTCCTTTAAATATGCATTGTTTCAGAGTGGACTTTAATCTCTATTTCCTTGATTGATAGGGCCATAATACCTGGAAAAGAGAGGAATGGATGAACCAATCAGAAATGAAGACCCAAGAAAAGGTCAAAATGGTGGAGCACTTCACTATATTTCTTGAAAGATGTTGGGTATTAAATGTCATATGCAATCTTTGTCATGAAAATGAAGTAACAAGTCACTACTGTGACCCTTTCGTTTGAATGATAGTCTTGTCACTTTTCCTAATGCTCTTTTGCCAAGATTTAAATTGAGGGCCAACAGTGTCTATCTTGTAAGTTATTTAAATAATACAGTATATTGAAGAAATAGGCAAAATGAGAAAATGGGGGAAACAAAAAAAAATCAGATACTTGTTTTTCAAATGTTGCCTCTTAAAATATATTTCATACAAGTATAAAACGGATACTAAGAGTTCAATACACAATGGTTGCAGTATTGTTTTATTAAGATGCTTTTTACTTTGGCTTTTGACTGCCCTCAGTCCACCTAGAGGTAGCAACAGCTTTATGTAATTTGTCTCAGTATGAGCAGACAGTTTAATTAGTGAGACCAAAGAAACACCCACTGAAAGGAAATAAATTTGACATTTTTTTCTAGAAACATTGCTTCCCAGTTGAGATATAGAGCCTTTTCTAATGCTTAACAGTATCTTTTAACATGTATTTCTATATAATTATAGTACTGCCTCAATCTTTCAATCAATAAATCTTAAACTTTCTCTAGAAGGTTCAGCTTGGTCATCAGTTCTATGCCCAGCACCTCTCTCTTCTGGCAGCCCTTTACATTGCCATGTCCCCCTTGATCTTTGTCAGCTGTATCCCCTGCTTTTAAAATTTCCCAGCATAAAAAGTTTTCTGGTCATTGAAGGGCATGTCTGAAGAAGGATATTAGAGATTGCTACTCTGCTGTCACCCTTTCCTTACAAATATTTTGCTACCTTTTCAGTGGTTGCACTTCACTTTCAGTGGTTGTACTGGCAGAGCTGCTAAGGAAACTAATTTGAAAATCTTCTGCTGGAAAGACTTGGCAGGCTTGCCAAAGCTCCAATGAATCTTGCTTTATTTATGCATACAAGAAAACCAGGAAGCACAGGATGGATGCAAATGGAAGCTCATGCCTTGTAATAAATTACTCAGCTTGGGTTATCTACTGGAGCATCATGTTTCTACCTCACCCTTCCCACAAACAATTCACTGATACTTGGGATGGAATCATTAAACAAATAAAATAGTTTTGCAAGTTTAACCCATGATGTTACTGCTATTTCTGCATCCTTGCAGTGTGGTTAGTGTTGGGCACAGTTTAACTTATGTAGAAATGGAAAAAGTTCTTTTGGTTGAGCAGAATTACAGAAAACTGTCATCAGGACAAAAGTATTTTGTCTCTGGCTGTACTGGCAGATAACTCACTGCAGCAGTGGCTTGGTGCTGTCAGAGACAAGGTCACAGTGATCATGTCCAGCCTGCAGAGCAGGAAGGTGCAGATACTCCCTGCAGTCCTGTCCCTAGCACTGTAGACTGGGAGTTGGTTGTACACTTTGAAATTCCCCTTCTTGCCTCATGATTCCCCCTTTGTTTTTGTCCGAGAGTGCAAGCATGGAAGGATGGGATTTCACACCTTGGCATTTATCTCAGTGTGGAGAAAGGGAGTGGCCAGAATGCCTATCAGAGCTGAGAGTGTGACCTGGGAAGTTCTCCTAGCCCCTTAAGGATGTATTGTAGACATAGCTCCACTTAGCAAATACTGTATTGTATTTGTGGCAAATATTCTAGGCTGAGATTATGGATTGTTCATTCCTTTTTTTTTTTTTTCAGACTCTTGGTTTTTCCAGTGCTTGTCAAAATAACTGAGGTCTAACTTGACCCCTTATGTGCAAAATATAAAAGTCAGACTCAAACAAGAGCAGAAAGACAAAGTAAGCTCTGTCGAGAGCAAGCTATATATGCCAACATGTAGGAAAGATAATGAGAAATTAAAGGCCTAAATTGTGAATAATGAAAAGCTAACTTGTTCCACACACTGCATATTTATAGATTTTTAGCAGAAGACTAGAAGTGACTGAATGGAAAACTTCATGTAATGTGCTCCACCTCCTACCCAGTTTTGCTCCACTGAGCTTTACTTTTTTCACCCCTTTCCTGTGAGAAGAACACATGAGGCTTTACCTCTTTCCCTGGCCTTCTTGAAGTTCTTAGATAATACATGACTTTACCTACCTACCTACAAGACCACCTGCACTGCCTCTCACTTTCCTTCTTTCTTTCTCCTTGTCTCATGTTTAATGGAAAGATTGATTAGCAGTCTAGGAATGCATCTTTTGTCTGTCTAGATAAAGCCTTATCTCAAATAGCTCAGCATTGCCACATATTTGCTGGATGCACAGATGTCAGACTAGACAATGTGCTGGACTTGTGTTTCCACACCAATGAGCTTGGACCTACAACTCAACATGATAGAAATAAATCACATTTTCTCCCTTTACAGGTCTTTTCTTACCTTGACTGTCTTATGCAAATTTTAAAGTATTGCAGTAACATCATCTCAGTTATTCTGCCCCTCCAACAAGGACAGCCAATAACATCTTTCATATCATCTGAAAGACTGCCAAACAGAGATTTTGCATATAAAAATTCTCAGAAAGTAATGAGAAAGGGATTAAGAGATGCTATCAAAATGAAATATGTGACATTTAAAATCTTTGTTTTGTTTTTTCTTCTTCACTTTAAAATAAATTTTATTATTTCTTTCAGTGACTCTTACTGTGAAGATGACCAGGCTGAGATCTCTGTTCACACATGTAGAGCTTATTTTAAGTTCAGCCTTGTGCAAGACTGTGTCAGCTTCTTTGGCCTGCTGGATCACATTTATTGTTTTTATCCTTTCAAGATCATGTTGCCACAGTAAGCTCAAAAACAGTCTTATCAAACAGGATTTTCTCCCTCACGCAGCACAGGGGAAACCGATTTGCTTTCTGCACACCTTCTCCATCCCTTCATCTCCACCAGCAGCCATTGAGACCTGCCAACTACAGACTGAAAGGGAATCTGTCACCCAGTAGCTCATCAGAGAAGATGACAACCATCAACCAGTTGAGCATAAACTATTGCAGAACAATAGCCACAGCCTCCATTTTCAGGATGCAAAGAAGCAATGAGAGGAAATTCCCCCAAATCACCCAATTTTGCTCAGATTGATGCCATCCATTTGCTTCCCTTTGAGGCAACTGCAGAGGGAGGGTGCTGAACTCCAAGTGGCAGCTGTTTCATTGGAGTGCAGAAGTCTCAAATTCCATCCATGACTTTCTTATTGCTAAGCATTCTTTACGACAGCAAAAGTATTTGTTTAATGGGAACCAGATTTGGGTCATAAACCTTAAGCCTATCAAACTTTATGTCAGTTAATGTTTACCTTATTGTGTTCAGTTTTTTAACTCTAACTCTGGTAAAAAAGACACTGCTGTAAAGGGAATGCAGGGAAGCAAATAAAGCAAAGGAAATCAGGAAATACTATGAACTGCATGTGACATGCAGCTGCAGGGTTCCTCACAATAAAGAACCCTGCCTCAACAGAGTGGCTTATGTGCTTTAACAAATATCAGCTGTTTGTTTGGGGTGTAATGAACAAACTAGAGCCAGAGTGACAACTGCTTCAAGTAATTATGAAGACAGCTTGCAAACTATGGACCCACTTGTTTCAGATTTTAAATGACGACAGTCGGGCTGCTGTTGCTGCCAGCTTTATTTCTGAGCACTTTTATTTCCATATTTCAAAGGTCAGTGTGTGGTGGTGATAGCAGCCAAAGAAAGCCTGTGTGAATGGGGTGTGTGTGCCTATGTCTGTGAGAAAGAAAAAAAAAGAAAGAAAGGCATTTTTCAGCATTACCAGTAACTGCTATATTACTAGTAAATTCTTAATGAAACATTTATAATATGTTAAAGCCCAGGAGCCCAGAAGAATTTGGAGTTTCTTTGCTGCAGGCATCATATGTGCAGTGAGGGGCACTCTGCCCTGAGGAGTTTACAGTGCTAATGGTAGAGATAGCTAGGGAAACTCTGTTGTTCCTCCACAGAGAGCCACAGAAACATAAATCATTTATCTGGGCACATCCATGGTTTTACATACAGGTAGAACCTGAAATAATTTGAAAGGCCTTGAATCTTAGGCCATTACTTGGGCTTCATCTTTTCCTCCCTCTGATATCTATAACTTCTGTATTATAATGCTGTTAATTTACATTTGTAGTGAGACTGAGGCTCTTTTGGTATAGAATAATAAATATATACTATATA
>WBNO01025652.1:134079-160124 GCA_013400575.1 Peucedramus taeniatus | reverse complement strand
TTCTCTAAAATTTGTATCAAATTCTATATTAAGGACGATAAACACCAGGCTAAAACAACCATATATCACTATGTAACTACTGGCACTTTGAAGAATCTCATAGAAAATTTGGCTTACTCTGTTTGTTCCCCAGGCTGTAACATAATTCTTCTAATAGCTCTGCTAGCATCTTTGCCTCCAAACTAGGCATTCAATAGCTGTCACAGCTTGCTTCCAGTAGCAGCTTCGCAGACCACAGAAAATACAATATGCTGTGATAAGTGAGCTACACAAGTGTTTTGCCCCTGCCAAAAACTGAAACTCACAACAAAGCCTTCTCTTGCACCTTAACATTACACAGGATTTTGTGCAAGCCAAATGTATAAATGGATCTGAAAAGGGGATTAAACACAATGATTTGGAACAGGACCATAAAAGGCTTTTGAACACAATGATCTGTGCGGTCCATACCAGGATTTCCTAATCCAATGATTGCCTGAACAGGAAAGGATATCATGGGTTAACTAAATAGTTACCCATTTTTATGCTCTTGCATTGGCTATTGACAGAAACATTACACTGGACAAAAGAAAATTGGTCTTAATTAATACACAGTACAGATGTTTAAGTTAGATTGTCTCTGACTTAGCAAGGACTGTTCAGCTAAGGCATATTATGGTGTAGGAAGTGAGTGACAGTCAGAATTAAAATCTAGGGCCAAGCTATAGAGAAATCTGCAATTGGCAATAGGCACTGAGTCAGTTTACTGCTAAGTTCAAGCTTTTTTTAAGTTCACATCTTTTTTCCAGTCTTGTGCTCAGCTCAAGGCAGTGGCTACATTATCATGCAGAGTCTATATACAATATCTCATTTCCCCATTGTAGCTGCAGTTGAATACAGATGTACTGATCAGCTGCATTGGAACAACATGTTGGTTATGTACCAAAGAGAAAAAAATCCTGATGGTGTCACCACATGGGCGGAGGATTGTAAAAGGGTTTTGCTTGAATTTCCTACTCCTTTCTGAGTAATTCCAAATGAGTCCCTTTAGTCTCTGTATCCCCATGGTGATAATGATAGCTAACATCCTTTGTAAAGGACTTTGATATACAATGATGCTATTGACATTTCCAGGTACTTACATCATCAAATTACATAGTAGAATGTGACAAAGAATGCAAATTTATGTGCCATTATCTTTTTCACGGCTGTGAACAGGAATATTATCCATTTCATCTTTTGTGATTCTAAGAGGTAAAAATTCTTTTCTGAATTTTCTAGTATTTGAGGGAGGGGTAGGGAGAGCGAAGATAAGAGTATACATCCCATCTTTAAGAATCTAAACTAGTAGCCCTTGTATCACTTCCATGCTAGGAGGGTTATGTCTCCAGTCACTCTGAGGGCAGTGGAGAAAGAGAGGTGCATCTGGACCAGGAGGCTTCATTGCTCTGGGTCACTCTAGCTGCACTCAAAGCAATTGCCCCATCTTCCCCCAGCAAGGAGACAGGGGCCTGGGAGGACAGCCTGCTGACCCAGGCTCCCATACTGCCCCAGCCTCCTGTGCTGCACAGGTCTGAACACAGAAACTGTGACGCTTTAGGTGTTTATCATCCTTAATACAGAATTTGATACAAATTTTAGAGAAGTAAAATATTTTTGTCCCTTGACAAAGAAGGCCATTTCACAATCAGAAAGTGTGGTTAGAACTGTGAATGAGTATTAGAACCATCTCTAACAGAGCAAGTCTCAACAATTCGTGTCTGGCTCTGGGGAAAAATTCTACTTGTCTTTTGTTACTAGACTTTTCTTACGTGCTTTGTCCCTCTCTTCTTTCCTCCTCTGCTATTGAACTAACTCCAGTGTTATCCTTCTTACTTCAGTTGTCCTGAGCATCACCAACATTTTATTTTAAACAGAGAAAGAAAGGTCAGTGCACACTATTAATAATTTTGTAAATATATTTTCCACTCTTATTAGACCTCAGATGCATTCATGTGCGTTCAGGTGAATTCAGATGCATTCAGGTGATCCTCTGCTAAATAAGGCAGCTGCATACTACATGCTTTCTAACCTGCCATAGTGGTTCTCACATGCTTAAGCAGCATGACTTTGAAGTGGCATTTGCCTTAAAAGTCTTACAGAGCAGAGCATCAGAGTTGTCACTGAATCAGTGCCTGTCATTTGTACATCCCTTCATAAGCACTTCCTAAAAACATCTCCCACACTGGAGCTACTGCAAGAACTAGTCCTGTGTTTTCATTTCAATTCTATTTGAAGCAGAGGGCAGGAAATGGGGAAAACCCATCAATATAGTACCCCTCATAACAGTAAATATGAGGGGTTATTAATATTTATAAAGTTTTTTAAACTGGCTTATTTACTTGATGTGGCTCTGGGAACTCATCTACAAAAATGTCAATTTATGAAGGCCACAATGTACATATCTTCATCTGAATTATTCACATTGGTTAATACAATTAATGGTAGCTCTAGCTGAGGTTTAAAATTGGGTCAGATTAATCGTAATACTAAGGTTCCTTTTTCCTTCTGTTGCCAGTCACTCACTTCAGTACAGAGGACTTTATTTTAGTTGTCAAAAGCTCTGTGAGAAGAAGCTCATCTTTTAAAGTTCTTTTCATAGCCTTACATTCTTGTTGTTTCATATCATGCTGGATCTCCTGCTAGAGGTGTGTGTTAGTGGCAGCCTAGTGGAAGTTTTTAGAAATTCATGCAATTTTTTTTTTTATTAATGACAACAGATAATAGTAGTTTTGGTGTTAATACACATCTCTCATTTATAACTTTATTTTTCCCTTCCTGCCTTAAGCACACATATTTCTGTTAGTGGAAGCTGAGGGCCTGATACATCTGTTATTTTTCCTCCTGGATGAGGAAATAACTCCACAGTGTGCAGACAGCTGTGGTTCCCAGCACTCTGTAATATCCTTCTCATGGTACAACTCTATTCTAGTCACATTGTTAAGCTCATACACTCAACCCATCATCTTTGCAACTAAGGGTACCTTTCTACAGCAGGCCTAAAGAGTTGACTTTTCTACTTAGCTGAGATTTATTAAAAATAAAATTGGGCCTTTTAGCTTATCCCAACATTCTGATTATCAGCACAGTTCTATAAATGCAGACCTCAGAGAATATCTTGGCCCTTTCATACAGATGACTACCAATGTGCCCTTCCTTTCCACAGCGTCCAGCTTCACTTTCTTGCATGAGATTAAACAGCAGCAGGGTTACAGTGTGTGGAAACAATATTTTGCTAAGAAAGGAAAATTTTAAAGGAGAAAAGCTCTTTATGTTAAGTCTTATCAACATTAAGAATATGGTTCACATGGCTGTGCTAGAAGAGCATAAATATGTAGAACATCGGTGTGTTCATATGAAAAGAAAAAATGGGGTAGAAAGCACTGAGTGGTCTCAAATTAGAGTGTCATTCATCACTCCATTTAAAAAGTGGAAAGATTAAATATTTTAGCAAGTCTCCAGGTGACAATATTTAGGTAGAGCTTAGCCTATAGAACTGCTCGCCTGCTTCTCAAACTGTAGACAAGATCACAAACTGAGAAAGAAGCACTCAAATTATTCAGCAGTTATAATAATGTTTCTTGTTTGGGTACCATTATTCCAACCTTTTCATACATGAAAAGAGTCTTCCTGAAGCAGGCTATGGGTTTGTATTACTACATAAAATTTTAATTTTCCATTGCCAAAACCAGCCTAGGTACATAAAAATCAAAGTAACAATAAACATAGCATAGTGCTGCTGAATATGAACTGCCCCGGGTGAACAGCTGGATCTGATAATGTTTTTCAGGAGAAGGTGTTTGGATTTATACTGTATTCTAGGGTCCTATTTCTCCAGTCAGTCTTATCAGCAAAATAAGATTTTATTTTCTCCACCAGATAGTATCAAACCAGGTCTGGATTGCTTTGGTTTGAGGTCGTAATAAGTCAATTGCTGAAACAACTATGACTTCAGGAAAGTGGTTTTACACACATGTATTTATTGCCTTTATAATTCACTGAAGTTATGCAGTGACCTACTTGAAGGACCACCTTATCCCAGGGGCTTTTCAAGTGAATTTACAAGCAGCTGCTACCTTTTTTTTTCATTCTTGTCTTTGTCTGATTTTTGATGCTAAGCTCTCGTAAGAATCATCTGTTAATATCTAACAGTATGGGTTTTTAACCAGCATGCATTTCAGGACCCAAGTTTGATATTTACAAAATAAGTAGTCCTTTATCAGCACATATCTCTGTTTCCAGTCCAAGGATTACACCACTTTGTTATCTAGTTTATACAGACAGGTGAAGCAGCCAGGAAAAATGATTGAGATAAGAGTGAAGGTAATCATGGAAAGAGAAAACATAATTAAATGCTTTATGGGAAAGGTTCCAAAACATGGAGCAGAGCACTAGCATCCGCTGCAGTATTTCTACTGCAGAAACAGAGAGGATGTTTTTTGCCAATTGATTTATGAGCGATGCATCAGGTTTAGTGAAAACAAAGGAGCAGTCATCCTGTTAACAAGAGAGGAATTACCCTATTGAGAAAGGAAAGGAACAGAACAGTGAGAGCACAGAGCATCCAGGCAATGGGATGCTGTGCAAAAAGCTTTAGAAACCCCATCAGTCAGACATAGCCAATGTCATGAAGCCTAAAGTGAGGCCATATGGGATCTATTTCACTAGACTGTTGAAGTGAAAATATATATGCACTCTCTGGACTGTGAAACCAAGGAATAAAAATTTAAGTTCCAGTTTTAATTCTCAAAAATATTTTCGGAAAATTTAGCAAATGACTCCATGAACTTAAGGACTGGGCTCATAACAACATAATTAAACTTATTCCAGCTAGAAAGAAATACACAGGATGTACAGAAAAATAAGCCAAATTTCTGCACCCTATAAGTGTTGCAGAAATTAAAATTATCCCTTTTTGAAGTTCTTATTGAGAGTTATTGCCTTGAAGTTCTTGATAAAGGAAGATGGAGAGACCAATTCAGCACATGTTGGGTCTATAATACATGATCTAGTTTAAATTGTACCACATCATAAGACTGGAATTTAAAATGTCATGAAAATTCATCTTCTTCTCCTGTAGAAAACTTTAGACACACACCACAGTGAAGACAGCCTCTGAACACTGAGAGACAGTAGCTGACAATGCTGAATGCACAACTTTCTCCAGCAAGGTCATGCTGGAAAATTTTGCTTCTATAAATTTTATTGACTTTCAGTTTCTGATAACACCAAGTGAAAGCACACTGAACTCTGGCGTTGTGCCACAAGAGACTATTTAATTCTGACAGCCAAACCCCACAGTTTGCTGAGTCACAGAAAACTCACAGTAATAAGTCTGTGTAAATGAAAGGCACCTTTTGTCAAAGACAACTTCATAAGGTAACTTTGACCAGACTTCAGTTTATTTTCTGTCCCTCCTTCAGGGGAATATAATCAGAATATAACTTAGGGAGAAAAATATAGGTTCTGCATGTGAAGTTATGTGAAAACTCTCCAGTTCACCTGGCTCATAACCATTCCCTAGTTTCTCCAGTGTTTGTATGGGGAAAGGAATAAAACAGCTCCAGGAGTAATACAATTTAATTCCACTTGTTCTTGTTGCACGGTCACAGGTCACACAACTGTCTGTCAGTACGCTTTGATGGAATGAAGAAAATGTAGAATATAGCAACTTTATAAATACATTTTCCTTTTTGCTCGCATGACTTTGATTTCCTTATGACAGAGGGTGACCCAAATTGTATTCCTCGGTAGGAATAGTAAGTACTTCTGATTTTTAGTATTCCTGTCACGTACAATTTTTCTTTCAAAATGAGTAATGTATTTTCATCTGCCCCAGTTAAAACATGCAAATATTAAAACATATTGAAAGAATCCTTTGCTTTAAATATATTTCAGTAGTTAGAGGTAAATGACCCAGGCTGTCATTCACCACTGGTCAAATCTGAACTTACAAAACCCACTTAGAGTAAAGGAAGAATGAACTGTATTCAATTATATATATCATAGAACCATTGAATGCTTTGGGTTGGAAGGGACCTTCAAAATCATCTTGTTCCAACCTCCCTGCCTTGGCAGGGACACCTTCCACTAGACCAAGCTGTTCAGAGCCCGATCCAACCTGGCTTTGAACACTTCCAGGGATGGGGGAGCTTCAGCTTCTCTGGGCAACCTGTCCTAAGTGCCTCAACACCCTCAGAGTAAAGATTTTTTTCCTAATTTTATTTCTAAATCTACTCTCAGTTTGAAGCCTTTCCCCCATTTCCTGTCACTCCATACCCTTGTAAAATGTCCCTCCCCAGCTCTCTTTCAGGCCCCCTTCAGGTACTGGAAGGCTGCTTAAAGGTCTCCCTGGAGGCTTCTCTTCTCCAGGCTGAGCAACATCAACACTCTGAGCCTTTCTTCACAAGAGAGGTGCTCCAACCCCCTGATAAGCTCTTTACCTTAAAACTCAGTTTCTCTGGAGCTCTGTTCCCACAAAAATTAGCTTAGCATAGCAAAGTTCTTCAAGGCTTCAATTGACCATCCAGTCAAACAGATAGATACAAAGTCAAACATGCCATCTCCTGACACTATCCCAGAAAAGCTATCCAGGCTATTTTTGTGCCATCTGGGCAATTTTTAAAAGAATATTAAAAGCCTAAGATGCTCTCTTTTCTCTCCATGAATATTAATGGTAAAGAAGTTGTGTTTAATTTTTTTTCCAAAATTATCTCTGCTGGACAAGCACAACTTAAAAATGTTTTCTCCTACTATCAACTTCCAGAATATGCTCAAGATTTCTGTACTATTCAAACGAGCAATGAGCCTCAAGTCTTCAGCAGTCCAGTTGAAAAATTATATAAAAGCTGGAATCTCATGTGCTGTATAAAGCAAGCCTCTAATTGTACAGTTGAGATCAGTAGAGAAGCAGTACTTCATTACCCAGGTCTGAGAACATCTGCCTTCTCTCCCTGACACTCCTGAGCATTGTGCTTTTTGTGAGGCTCCAAAGTACAGTGGCTGATTTCAGTAGTGGTTCTCCTTTACAAGTCCTTGGGGAACCAAGCACTGCTCTTTCTCGATTCACCTATGAGTGACCACAGAATGGCCTCTTACTGATTGTTCTTTAAAAACCAAATCTTAGATGTGTGATTTATTTGGGGCTTGTTCTTGCCAAGCTGGCTTTATATTATTTTGCAAAAGCAAACATTAAACCAACATCCCCTTTCAGTCTTATACTCCATTTGCATGAAAATTCCTTCTTAACTTCTTCCTTAATTTTTACTTGTAATGATTAATGATAAAGCAAATTAGGGCACAGCTACTTCACATTATGTGCAATGTGCGCATGATGAAATAGGAGACAATAATTTAACCCACAAAGATTCCCTTATCACAAGTGCAGTGACTTATCAATTTCCCAAAAGCAAGATGAAATCTAGCTAACAGATTCTAAGAAAGCAAAATCACAGCCTATATTGGTTTTGATGCTTTTTTTTTATGTCTAAGCACAACATCAGAGCAAAAGTAGGGAAAAGTATCTGTTTTCAGGTAAGAAAGTGAGCTATCCCATGCCACAGCCCACAAGCCCAGATGAGTTCAACATGTTAGCGACCCAGAAAAAACATTTTATTCCAAGATCCTCTTAAAAAAATGTGTATTTATGTCAAAGCATAAATATTTTTATTCTGTGGTTTGTAACACTGAGAAACAAACAAAGTGAGCTGTCCAAAGTTTCTGAGGAAGCATTCAACAAAGATGAAAACCTAGCCCTTCTGACTTCCCGTTTGCTGATTCAGCCATGTAATGAGTGGTGTTTTACAAACTCAAGTCTACCATGAGTTACACTAATAGAACACATGTAATTTACAACAGAATTTTACATTGCCCTTTATTTTACTTATTTTCTTTACATAACACTGTGAGAAATAGCTATTGCCCAGAGGTGTGCAGCTCCATCACCAGATGCAAGCAGGCTGGACAGTTTCTCCAGAGACCAGGTAATAGCTACACTTATTTTACTTCCCCTCAAAGCCTGGCATTCAATTAACTCATCAGCTATCACTAGTCAGCCACCAACTTTGTTCTTTTTTAAAAGCTTTCATA
Source organism: Peucedramus taeniatus (assembly GCA_013400575.1). Taxonomy (NCBI): domain Eukaryota; kingdom Metazoa; phylum Chordata; class Aves; order Passeriformes; family Fringillidae; genus Peucedramus; species Peucedramus taeniatus. Next base: position 152,018 of record WBNO01025652.1, on the reverse strand, counting down.
AAAAAAAATTCAAAGGACTTGTGAAAAAAGTAGTCAGAAGAAGACCCATCTAGGATAGCACTTAAAATTGATTTCCAATGAAATCATGGCTGGGCATGACAAGGAGGGTAGTAAGGGATTATGTCTCTGTGACTGACTCATGTGTTTTGCTGTTCTTTGAAATCAAGAGCATTGATTTTTTTATAGTTTTACTTGGGTTTGCTTCCAGCATCCTGCAATTCCCTAGGGCCCAGAAAGATACAATGCTTGACACACAGGGAAGTTGCTGAAAGGTCAGCGTGCTCAGTACACATTGGTAGCATCTGTGCTGCTCCTATCTTTGCCAAGATACAAGCAAATTCAAGGAAGAAAATTATAATTGAAGAGCATTTTACCTGAAGTTTTTCAGCCTCCTGAAAAATACCCATCATTTCTAACCTTTATTTATATATTTGTGCACAGACAGTCCACACAAGTTAAAACAGGCTGGCATCCAAGTTTTTCCACACTTAGTTTAGCAAACTCACTCTCAAGTACAAGCCTAGCTTTTCCCTCTAAACTAGTGAGACCATCCAGATCCACATGTACAAACATCACAGGAACACAAACTGGCACTGATACCCAACACAGTCTTGTCAGCTGTGTCACCAGCTTGTCAGCAGCATTTACTGGCACTGGCAGTGGCAAATCCCAGCTTGTACCCCAACACTGATTGATCTTTTCCCCAGCCTTGCATTTAAGCCCCAGAGCAAAAGGTGGCTCAGAAAACAAATGTGGAATAATTTCTAAAGTCAACAAGTCAAGGCCTTAGAACATATATCCCAATCTAACCTCTGTCATTTCACAGTGAGATACCCTTGTCTGCCACTGACCTGACAAAAGAGCATCTCTGTCTCCCTTGCAGACACTCTCCTTTGCCTTGGAGCTCTGTGAATTCAAGCCCAAATTTGAGCTACAGCCTTTGCACCCCACTTCTTCTCCCCAGAGAGGATTTTGCCTCATTTTTCTTCCAGGCCAGATAAAAATTAGAAGTAGGTTTGTGGCGGAGTTTGGATTACCTTGTAGGTTTGCATAAATCATGGTTTTACTCAGGGTAGCTTCTCACCTTCATCCCAACCAAAGCTGTTCATAACCTAAAAATTGCTTTAGGATCAGCTTTTTGCCTGAACTCTGAAAAGCTTTCCCAGTAACCTGCAATGAGCTCAAGCTTTGCCTTTTTTCTTTTATATCAAGAGGTCAAACCCTACTTTATCTACCACATTACCCAGTGATCCAACCTCCCATCCCAGAGCTTATTTCCCAATGACACTGGCTCACAACAACTCTCAGCTTAGTTTAACAGGCCCTATTAATCGTTATATGACTTTATAAATTTACACAACCTTTAATTCCAGGCATAACTATTTACTTCCAGAAGGCTACATAACCTTAATTTGGAACCAGACATACAGCCATGAGCACCAGCCTTTCATATCTGCCTATCTTGCTGAAAACTAAGTCTTTTATTAAGGCAGAAGCAGTGCCAAGAGAACTACAAACACATTAAGATGCTCAGAGCTTGACAAGAATCAGAGATTTTATTGGAATTTTTTATGAAAATTAACTTATTTTTCTTGTAGTAGGGATACAGTGATGTTTTAGACATGAGACAATGTCTGCTGTGTACATGTACTGTCTCATATTACTCTGAATGCCACATTTCCACTTACATTATAGCCTCAGAAGGCATTATTGACCAACTCAAAAGTAATGATCGGAGAGGTTTTATGTGGCAAGACTATTAGGATCTGATGACAAATGGACCTATTTTGTTTTATTTTCTTCCTACATCTAACAAGACTAAATTATATCTAAGAGCAATTGGTAATAGCTGAAAATGTAATCTGTTAGCTGCCGCAGTGAGCCACATAGTCAAATGAGGGAAAGAGGTGAGGCAGCCTCTGCCTGTCTTTGGAAATGAGAGTTTGCATATGAACACTTAGACACACGTGAAGCCAAACTGGAAAGGTTTAAATTAGCATGATCATCTCTGGATTTAAACTTATAGGTCACACTCGCAGTAACACCTCACCAGGCTACCAGAAATCAGCCTGACAGAGAAGCCCCTCTTCACCTGGAGCACAAGGTTACTCCAGAAGAACAGAAGGACACTAAAGAAGGACTACACATAGATGAACTCCTGGACGATTTTCACACCTTTCTGAACATGACAGTTAGGGAGATTTCAGCTGGGAGCCCATCCTGAAAGGGACACCCTGCCATGCGTCTTCAGTAAATTCCTCACAGGAAAACGTGGGCTGGTTAGAGGCAAAGAGCAGAGAGCCTCAGTCACCCAGGTGGTCACAGATTGTAAGTGATACATGCAGTTTTACCAGAAGCTCTCAGAGAAGTCTGCAGGCAGGAGTCAGGCATGTGAAATCAGTCTGCAGTGCTCACAAGGCTGGCGACTCATCTGCAGCAGGAACGTCACGGGGATCTGAAGGCAAATCACCCTCAGCTCTGCCAAGGGTTGTCCTGCTGTCTCTTAGCTTAGTGAGGAAGTAAAACACTGCAAACAGCAGGAGCCTCACAGAGAGAGAGCAGCAACTGAAGGGACCAAACTTCAGAGTCACCCAGGTGATGGGAAGTGACTGTGCTCTGCTACATTCACCTCTCTGTGGGTAAGTAATGGCTTTCAGATAAAGCATAAAACATGAGCTAATTAGACCTTTATTTTCTTTTCAAATTCAGATTACAGCTTTTGGCAGAGAAAATCATCAGTAACTCAGCACCCTAGCAGCTCATGCAATGAAGAAGTTTTGTGCCTGTCCTGCTGCCTTCGGACCAACAGCTGCTTGACTCAGAGTTGTTCTGTATGATAAGCAGTATCTCAAGTGCACAGCTAAGTCAATAGACTGCTGGCTTGCAGACAACAAGCTAGAATATAAGCAGTAAAGACTAAACTAGGTTTATTTCCTTCAGGAAAATATTTTTTCACTTGATAAACTGTAGATGTGGTCACTAACTGTGGAGTAAAGAAGTTATGCAAGGTATTTGCTGCTAAAAATGTTGTACTTTTCTTTTTAAGAACTGCAATAAAATATTAAAGCAATTTAGAAAGATCCCTAACTGCATCAAACAACTCTGCAGTTCAGATTTATGTTCACAGCATAATTTTATTCAGAGCTAATTATACAAGACATGTAGGTTCTCAGGAAGTTTTTTTGCCATGCTCTCTGTTTTATTCAAATAATTGCCATGCAAATTGACTTGGGAAGCTGGGCTTTCCACTAAACACTTTAGCTTCTTTGACAATAAGCAGAAAATGGACAAGAATGAGGGAATAGTAAGTATTCAAACAGCTGCATATGCTGATAATGAAAAAATTGATCTGTCAATGAGCCTACAGTCCACCACTTCTAGACAATAGCAAATGATGTTAGCAAGCCCCTGCTGAAAAGTGCCAGCTGCAAATAGGCTGTCTGGATGTCTGGAAGGATGGGGGTTTCAAGAGGGTTACAGCTTTCACAGTGAAATACAAGGCAAAGCAGTACCACGATTTGCTGCAAATATAATGACTTAGCAGCAGGCACAGATCACATCATGCAATGATGGAAAGAGCCAATGTACCAAGTTGCTGGACACTGAATATATGTCCAGAGGGTCTACATAGGCTCCTTTGCATACACACACGTACATGCTGCAGAGAAAAGGGTCCAATTAGCATGAGCAATACCAGATCAAATGAAGACAGCATTACTGCATTTCTCTGCGTTTTTGCCAGCATACATTTGATAGTAATGGAGGATAAATATGCTTTTTCAGTTATTTTTAAATATTTACTTAAAAACAAACATTGATTAAGTTATGCTGAATTGTGTACATCACTGATTTGTAATATCATGGACTGACAAAAGGAAACCTAGCCTAGAGTCCAGAAAAAGAGAATTGCTTGGTCATTTCATAAAACATTAGGGTAAAAAAATTTGTGTGGTAATATACCCATGGTATTGCAGATAAGATCTTGCCCATCTTGAAGGTACTTTGAATATGACAGTGTTGGAGACCTGCAGGATCAATGAAGTATTGATTTTATATCTTTTCTTTTGCCAGGCTTGGCAGAGAAAAACTGCCCTTCCACTGGAATGGTTTCAAGGATTACAATTAAGGGAATGTTCAAAACACCCCAGCTGATCATGAAAGAAGCCACAGAGACAGGGGTGAGTAAAAACTGTCCACTCAGGGAAAAAAAATTATTCTTCAAGTATAGTTGTGAATATATATTGTGAATATATTGTGAATTTCTGATGTTCTGAATATGCTATGAGTCAAGTGACGTTTTCTTCCAGAAGACAATATAATTTCAAGGGCTGTGAAGGGGAAATCACATGGTTACTATGATGGTTTAGATCTGATTCATTGTTTGCATGTCACTTCCCTTGGGAATGTAATATAGTAGAATTCCTTTAAATGTGATGGACATGGAAAATGTCCACAAAGAGGAATCCTTGTCTCCCCAGAATGTATAAATGCCAGGATGAGTGAATCTCTGTATCAATCTCTTTCAAGATTAGCAAGACTAGGGTGTGAACTTTTAGCAGTTTTACAGTTTCTACACTAAAATATGTGAAACTCTAGAAGAATCATGAATATATTAACAGGACACCATGAACCACTAAAATCTGAGTAACCACACTCTTATATTCAAAAATGCTGTCTCCAACACAGTATTTCCACCAGTTTCTTTCAGCCCCAGTGAAACCTGGCCTGTACCTAAGTATGAGAAATGCATTTATCCAAACCATATAGAATTTTAAGTGGTGTAGTCTTGTTGGTTTTTGTAATCCCCAAAACTGATAAAATTTATTTACTTATTTTCTTTATGAATAAATGTGCACATTATGCAATTTACAACCATTATGGCAAAAAACCCAAACCAAACCAAAACAAAACAAAAAAACACCAAAGGAAACTAAGAAAATCCCTTTAGAGTGGAGGAAAAGTACAGATGCTCTAAAGGCTAGGAAGTATTCTGATGATAGTCTTAGTTTTCTTTCCATCTTTAACTTTTGTTCTAACAGCAATTATACGACACTTATTTTTCCAGAACACAACACATTCTCAGTCCTACAGTCACTGTGGACCACTTTTAAATTAACAGAAAGGACTTTAGAGGAGTTTTCTAGGTCTGCTGTATATCCTCCTTCATTAGAGTATTGGCAAGAGACATCCATGCAATAACCAAGCTACACCTAAATTTTTTTCCATTACTGACCAAGAATCGTTTTCAAGACTGTTCAGGCAGCTGTTACAGAACACATGAACCTATAGCCTCCTTTCCACTGTCAAAGACATACTCTGAAAATATAGCCTTCAGCCTGCTGTCAGAAAGTCCATGGAATGTTAGGATGAGAGAACCAAAGTGGTCAGTAGTAGCCAAGTCAAGGCACTGGAGATCTCAGCAGTTCCAGCTGTGGTAGCAATGGACCATGGACATTCCCACAGTCAGTCAGCTCAGGCAGACAAGGGATTTGTCTACACTGACCAACAGCAGCTGGAGTACCAAAAAGCAAGACAACAGCACACAGTGAGATTTCTCTCTACTTAATGGGCCCATACAAAAAGCCACACATCTTTAACCCCTTGCTAATGTGCCATTATTTTCATTATCTGCAAGCAGTCAAATTCATTTTCATCTTACTGGTAAATTCATAATTGTTAATGCCTGGAGACTTTGACCTATACAGATTATAATTACAAAGTTCTCTGAGCTGTTTTGGTGCAAAGTATACAGTGCAGGTGAGAAAAGTGGGACAGAATGAGCACTGGGTGTCTGAAGTGCCAAGCTCCTTTGCTCAGAATGTGCAGAGCAAAAGCATGCATCTGCCCAAGAGAAGGGAACAAATGCAACATGACAAATCAGTGAAGTTTTCCTGACATACTTCAGCATTTCCGTACGCTTTTCTCCAGAGCTGAACAATCTACCTCTCACTCATATATGATTTGTGTATCTCACCAGACAGCTTTCAGAGACACTGTTGTTGTGTTTCCTGATTACAGATGTGAGAGTCTGTCCCAGGCAAGTAAAAGTGTTGCCCGTTTCTCCACCATTCCCATCTGGTTCATTTCAGAGCAGAGTTATTTCTGACATTGACAAGTTGCTGCATTAAAGTAATAATTGTGAAGCTTAAGACATCAGTCTATGCACCATCCTAAACCAGTGAGGAAAGTCAGTTGTGACTTGAGAGAATGAAGGCTCAAAGTCAAGTGGAACAGCATGGAGGGGAGCAAGATGGAATGTTTGCCTGGGGCTTTTAAAATGTATAATGACTCTACTGCCTGAAGTTCCTTGCCAGCACAGTATTCCAGCTTGATACTAGTGGTCAGTGTGTTAGGTGCTGGTATTTGGATTAAGTTAACTCCAGCTACTCTTTTAGGACACTTGTTTTATCTGTTTTTTTCCTATATTTTCAACAGCAGAATTTTAGGAGAAACTATGAGTAAATGTGGGAGAAATTGCATTAAGTAATCAGAACAAAATTCTCTTGCAAACTGGCACTTTTTGAAACCTGCATTTATTGATGCATGGAAATTATGTATCTAATTTTACTTCAACACCAAAAAAAAGTAACAATCTTACCTTCAGTAACTATCAAGAATTGCACAATAACTCTGAATAATAGTTCTTTGCACAGTACATGCAAACAACAGAATATCCAGCAAAGATCTCCTGAAAGTATCCCTGTAACCTGTAATGAATATACAAACCCTCCTGCTGAAGGTGTGTAAGCTGTATCTCAGAGCAAAGACTTTAAGAAATTTGGTGGAGGATACACCATACCCTCCTGAGAACCCATGAGCTGAGAGCATCCAGCCCCTTGGACATGTAACTTAAGACTATTATTGGCTCTCTGGGTGACCACAATGATTTTTTTCCCTTTTAATTAAGTTTTCTTATGCTCATCAACAAAAGGCCTAAGAAGATACACTGACTGCTCAGCAGAGTCACTTCCTTGTCAGCCATAAGGTTTGTTACACCTAAGAACATGGCTGCATAAACCCAATGGCTTCATATCCTTTTTATATAACTCTGAGAGCCTGAAATATAAAAGAGTAGATGCAAAATGATGAATTCTCTATTCTCCATGTAAAATCTGAAAGCAGCCTGAAGCCATCCAGCAGCACCTCTACATAACTCCACACAGGACCTAAGCAAGTCTGACACATTAGCCTTACATTCCATAAAGAATTGTTGTCAAAGTTAAATCTCTTTCACAGCACAGAAGGTGCTTCAAAAGAAAATGTAGCTTTGAAAATGTCCTCATAAATTATTTACATATAAAAAAAATAGGAAACCCCTTCAGATAAACTGACTTTTTTTTATGAGAACGAATGGTATTTGAGTGATAACCATTTCATTTTTATATTTTAAAAGTCTCAGTGGACTTTAAAATCAATAGATTTTTACAGCTAATTCATTTTTCCACCAATTTATATTTTCCAAATAAAATAAGAACAGTGTTGATTTCTAATACACCTTCATTTCCTCTCTATATTTTTTAATAAAAGGTAGTTTATCAAATAATTATCTCACTTTTTATTCTTAAATACTGTTTTATTTTACAAGTCATGTTGTACATGTGTTAAGTTACTCTATAGACTATGATATTTTCAGCAGTTTCATAAATTAGCCTTCTAAAGTGATTAAGCTGTTCTCTGAACTCCAGAAATAACTCCTCACAGAAAATGATGTATTTTTCATCAGACAATAAACACCCACAGTGGAAGCACTTTATTTCTCCAGAGCTGCAAATATTTTGAACAACTACTTGTCATCAGTACATTAACTATATATATATATCATGCAAAGAAAAGCCAATTACCCACATATCAAGTGCAGTGAAGAGAAAGCCATGTGCTCCTGTTGCTGTTTCAATTACCTTGAATTACCTATGTCCTTGAAATGCACAGTTACATCTCCCACCAAATACCTGATGTGGATATCTGGAATATATTTGCCTGATATAGGCAAATATACCTGTGAGGTAGCTGGACATGCCTCACAGCAGCTGGGTTTACCTAAGATGACTCCTGGCTTCTAAGTGCATGAGGAATGGGGGAAAGAGCATCTCAGGGTGAACTGCCCCTGCCATGGCACTCGTCCCCTCCAAGGTGTCCCTCTAGTAAGTAAGAACTGACACCATCCCCCTGTTCAGAGTGGAGGGACAATTCATTGCTACTCAGCACAAGTCCTAAAGGTGATGGATATTTGGCACCAACAAAAGTAAGAGACAGAATAAAATTCTACAGAACACATAAGAAACATCAAATACACCCTGTTTGTTCTGCCAGTTGGAGTTACTGTGGTCACCCTTTCCTGACCATGCTCAATGTATTCGCAGCAGCCATTCCCACTTCGGAGCAGGAAGGGTTACTGGTGGAAGGCTGGGCTCTGCTTTGTTCTTCCTGTTCTTCAAAAATGTTTCATAAGTCTGTCTATTCTGAAAAGTCCATAGACAGCTTTCTGCAAACAAGAATAATCCTATTTAACTCTGCAAAAATTAATATTTTGGCAGTCTATGAGTCTTAGAATTTGTCGCAAGTTTATTTATTCTAGTAGATGATACCATTTTCTCCCTTCTAGGCAATCTATCTGTTAAGATTTCTCCTGGAGTATCTCATTAATGCAGGCTTGGGAACAATGAAAGTAGGCAGTTCTGTGTTATAGAAAAAAGGCAAGTTTTGTAATGCGTAAATATGTGAGTCTGTGAAGGGGAAGAAGCAGTTTTAATGAGCTCTTAAAACCTACCAGAAGAAAAAAGGAGGTATGCATGTGAAAAAGTAATGTGTTCTGAATAGAGTAGACAGGAGCTGCTCTTTAAGGATATTGAATGAAGGGTAGGTGGAAGAGATTTTTCCTATTACTGCCACATACTCTATGATGATGTGACAGAAGAAGCTAAACCAGAATATTTTTGGTTCCCTTTAGGATTCAGCCATGACTGAAATTGTCCTTCTTTTGTTCAAGAAACACTTCAATTTAATATGCAGAGATATATTGTAGCTGGAGGAAAAAAATAACCCAACCCAAACCATTTGGTTAACTGTGAGAAAGAGACATGGTGTTCACAGTAGGGTAGAGTAACATGACAGTAAGTTGTCCCACTCCATCCCACCCATCTCCTAGCCTAAGGACAAGCAGTTCTAGTTCAGTGCTGGAGCAGAAAATTAGAACTTATTTCATTGGCAGTCATCCAAAATATCCTTCTTCTTTGTCTTCTGATCATGAACAGCTCAAGAATTTCATGTGCCCTCTCCCTCTAAAACTACCCCTGTTTATGCCTAGTGCAAAGATTCTTCTGCTAAGACCAGGGTCTGACCCCACCAGTCCCATTTGTGGTGCAGTACCTTCTGGAGCTCATCCCATTTCAGTTTAGGTAAGTGATATCCTGTATCTGGGTAACCTGTATCTGGATAACCTGTATCTGCTCTAAAACCTTGTCATCTATTATAGTGTAGGAGACAATCCTCCATAAAACTAAATAATCTAGAATGGTTTTGAGCTTAAATGCATGTATTACACATAATCACAGTAAGCCTATGAATGTGCCAAATCTCCTCCCTTCTAATATATGGTGGGAATAAATTATTTTTTCAACAAGGTAATACTGAAATATTATTAACATCCAGACAATGTGCTGGTACCAATTACTTTTTTCTCTTGATATCTGGAAGTAATATGAACCCTATTCAAGGTCCTTCTGTGGGGAGGTGAGCTGTAAAATGACAATTTTAACGGAGAGTAGATAACGATTTTGGTCTTTTCTCCTATCAAAGAGAAAGTTACGTAATTTCCTCCATAATAGAAAGGTCTTCTACCAAGGAATATAATTTCTTTTGAAAACTAGTACATGGAGGAAAGAAAGCATTAATGAGACTTTGATTGCATCTCTGCTATCGCTATTATGCGATAATCTTTAAAATTACTCACCTGTTGTATCTTGCTTTTTAATCTATTCTTAAAATGAAAACTGAATCAGATACTTAATATACTTCATTTGCAAAGCTGTTTCCATTGAAAAGTCATTCTGGAGAAACTTCTGCTTGCTGCCGGGGAGCTGTCACAGTTGCTACACCAGCTGCCACTAGGCCTAGCTGCATTGCTGGCACGCCTAACCTAGCTCCTTCTGCAGGGAGCCACATCCACTGACACAGCCCCAGATATCTGGGAATGAGTCTGACCAAGCATTGTGTCCTGCTCAGCACAGCTGAAGTTGCTGTTGGATTTATTTGCTGGGACTGGACATGTGTTAACGTGTTATGCAACACATACGGCTGTACCTGAGCTGGTGAAGTTGTCTGAATTGTGTTAAGGGGTACTGACCCCTGTATGGACAGCTTTGGCTGTGAATCAATGCATGGCAGTTCACTAAACAGGGACATGGCTTCCAGTCCTTGCAAACCAACACAAGATGACTTATTGAATTCCTTCAACTCTTTTATGAAGCAGATTTTGCTTTCCTGTTTTGCATTGGGTTTTCTTTCCCTGTCTTTCAGAGGAGATAATGTCTTGTAGAACAACAAAGCAAAACTCATCCACAAAGAGGGTACAGGAAGGGTATCGGAAGGGTATAGGAAGAAAGGATACAGAAAGAGCATGACATGGAGTGATAGAGATTGTTAGAGATATCAGCTCTGATGCCTTTGAGGCAAGAGGCTCCCAGAACCACAGTGTATGTCTGACTACATTACATGAACTTCTTTGCACCTCTCAGCTACACAAATGCAACAAAAACAGGAGTTCTGCTAGCCAAGAAGAGCCTTTGTCTCTTACTAAACCCAGTATTTCCAGATGCCAGCAGTCTACCAATAACTTACAAAGAGGAAGACAAAACAGGACCAAGTAGCCCTAGACCCTATTCCACAGCATAATCTGCAAGCAGATTTGCAACACAAACACATGCATATCTCCTCTAGCACAGCTGGTCTACTACACTTGGTCTCTCCAAATGCTTGGTTCTTTCACCCCTCCAGATGAAAACCTGGTGATCCTGAGGGTACAGCTGCCCGCTCAACTAGAAATCAGACTCACACATACAAAATCTCCGAGCCATCAAAGAAGCAGTGCACACCTTGACTGCCCACTCCCAAGCTTTCTGATCCTGCAGAGAACCATGAGGCGAGGAGACTACCCAGCCAGCTTCCCTAGTCCTGGGACACAACCTAAAAAGTAGTAGGAGGGGAGGATGAGAGGTCTGATAACTTTTGATGGAAAAAATGTTGACTGTCTGAGAATGAAAAGCACTTATTTACTACATATTTGATCCCTTTCCACGTAAATCCATGCATTTCAGGTGCATGTTTCCACTGAACAACAGGGAATCAGCCAATGTTTTTCAGAGTAGACGTGGCCTTTTCTGTACGTAAAATTTGTAGACAAAACCACCCCAATTTTAACGACAAAAAACATTACTAAATACTTTCCAGTAGATGGCAGGGTTACGTTGTGATAATGCTGAAAGTCTGAAGTTGAAAGTGCTTCTGGATAAAGGTTCAAGTACTGGTTAAGTAAATTTAATTAGCAGAATGATCTAATATCTGAACAGACATAAATATACGTTGGATCAACTGATAGAATGTAATGCTGGAAATGTAGAAGTTAGATTTTAAGGCAGTGAAAGCTTAAATAGCAACATAGTATTAAAAATGAACTTTGTTAAGAATGAGCTTCATTGAGATAACTGCTTATACCACAGGACTGACATGACACAAACCACAGTACTTAAAATGAGAATCCCCTAAATTTACCAGCTGTAAAATACAGTCAGGAGAAAAGCAAAAAAAACCCTTGAAAATATTATTTGAAAATGATCAGCAAAAAGTGGTTTTCAGGACCAAAACCAGTTCAGCTGGACAGTGTAGTGTTTGCCTTTTCTCATGGGACTGTGCAAAAATGAGCACCCCTTTAAGGGAATTCAGTACTGCTTTTGTCAATTTGAGAAATCATGACCTCAGCAGGGTAGAGAACAGCTTCACGGGTTGGGACTTTGGGACTCCTCTCAGAAACAGCCAGGAGAAAAGCCTCATGCACCCTGAGGATCTCAGAAATGGTTTTTAACTTGTCAGGAACCAAAAAAACTCAGTTCAGGATGACTGTCTGCAAATAGATGAGGTTTCAGTTTCTTAAAACTACAGTTATCTGAATTTACTTTTCCAGCCAGGGCTGTAAGCTGTGCCCCACTGAATTTCAAACACAATGACTCTAGTGAATGATTTCCCTTGTAAGTGTCCCAAGGTTAAATGGTTTTATCCTCCTTGAAGGACAGATGATTTACAGGAGGTAGATATAAATGTGGTCTGTATGTGTCAACACTGGTCTGAGAACATTTGTGGGCAACTGCTAATGTCAAACTTCTGTAAACCAAGCAAAATGAAATGGCTGCAGTGAAAAAAATACCACCCTACTTTTTATATGTTTTCTTTGGCAGAAAATATTCAGAAATCAGACACCCAATACTTTTATTTATAATTCGGTGTATGCCAGTTTTGACTTGACTCACTGAAATTACTCACATATTTAATTTCACTGTTTTACTGTGGAATTATAAGATTAGTTGAAATACTCCATTTATTCATAAAAAGAAGTTACTTTTGTGAATATCTAATAAGAAAATGGAGGGGTTGATGATACATGGTTTCTGAAAGAAAAAATGTCCAGCCTGGCACACCATCTCTGTCAGGATGTATTCTGCATTTATTGCACTAGTGCCTCTGTGCAGTGCTACTCAACTGCAGACCATGCTGAAAAGCAGAATTCTCATTCCCAATGATAAATAGTATCTTCAAAAAAACATTTCCTATTATTTCCTGTAATAATATACTTCCTCTGGTAAGTGCATAGCATTTATAAAGAACATAGCTACATCAGTGAAAACAGTTTTGAGTTTTGCTTTTATTTTATAAAGTCCTTAATATTTTGTTGGCTTTTTTTTTTAATTTTTCACATATTAATGCCTGCTTATATTATTTAAAAGTTTCATCTTATAGCCACCTTATTGATGATTCACACCTATTGATTCATCTTGTTTCTGAAAGCATTTGCTTCATAAGAAATACAAACAAAAAAGGAATAAAAACAGCATTGACTGATGCTCTAAAATCCTTTTGAATTTTTGCAGTTGGATAAAACACACAGAGCTTGACACATTCCTGCAACTCTGACTCTGGTGAGAGTGTAACATAAATGGTAACATTAACATAATCATCTTGATCTTTCCCCCCAAGAATAACAAAACTCTAAATGTTCCAAGATCACATGTCCTTTCTCCCCCTTTCAGCCTCATGAATAATTTGGCTCATCTTTCTCACTGACATAAACATTGAATCTTGCTGAAGGTCATGCAATGCCCACTATCTTTTCATTCAGTTGCAATTCAAATTGTACTCTGTGCCTTGTACTATTTTACACTCATAACATGCAGTTGTAGATTGTTTTCATGGTGGTGTAATGCCTGATAGTTCATGCAGTGAATGGTAAACACTGATGTTTCAAAAGCTAATTAGTGGTGAAGATTTGTTTTTTATTGCCCTATCTCTGTTTATTCAGCTGGAAAGCCATGGGCCAGGCGAGGTCAGCAAAGGCGATTAGAGAAATGATCTTTGTTTCATACAACACAAAGTTGAATTAAATAAGATTATTTGGTAAGAAAAGAAAATAATTAAAGAGTCTGATGCATCTGACATTATTAAAGTAACAGTTCTTAGGCCTTTGGCTCATCCAGCATCCCCACTAACCCATTTGTCATCCAATATATCTGTCTAAAGACAAAAGCTCTCCAGGTTTGACAGAGAACTGAAATTCTTCTATGTCTGGCTCAGCAACTTCATTTCCAGCCTTGAGCTTCATATCATCAGTGTTCTCTGAAGCAATACTCTGCCTCCAGTTTTCAGTAGCTAGAAGGAAATGTACAGGAAATCATGGGGCAGGGAAGTGGTACAGGATGCAGAAAAAGAAAGGAACCAAAACTCTTTTATCAGTATGAAGTGTTCTCAGTTAACCTCAGCTTATACATGGAAAGTTTTGTGCTGGGGGGAGGGATGGGGATAGAGAGGTTTTCACCAGACCTTCTCTTATTTCTTCATGTCCTAAAAATTTGGTAGCTTTTAAACATTGGTGCCAAACTCTCTGAGTCCAGTTTTTTGTAATATTACTGTGGAATTTTCCCTTCAGATCACAAGAGGTGTGGATTTCACCCTTTCCTCGGCTGCCAATAATTTATGTAGACATATCTGCCCTTGCCTTAGCACATCAGCACAGCTAGACTTGCTGTAGCACGTCACTGAAGAGCCTGAGCAACAACACTTTCAACACAGCTACAACTGCACGCAGAAATGGTCCACACACATGCTGTATGACAGGGAGAGGCCTTTTCCATCAAGAGAATTTACTGCAAAGCCAGGAGAACCTCAAAAAGGAAATTCAACCACAATAAGATGTTAATTTCAAGAAGCAGCTTATATGCATTTTTCATAAGCTAATATTATAGTGACCACATAATCAGTGGGTTTGTTTCATTTGCAGACTGTCTATGACACATTTCAGGAAAGAATTTTCCCCAGAAATGAGTGACAAAAGTGGATCACTGCAGAAAATGTCATCTTCAAACAAGCTGAGAATTTTTCCTCCTCTGGGAGGAGGAAAGGAGGGGGAGTCACAGTAAAGGTACAAAACAAGTTACTTTAGTAACCCCATGTCCTAAAAAATAAAGCATAAGGAGGAAAAAATGTAATTGGTCATTCCTGTCCACTTTTAGGGGATAAAAAAAGAAAACACCACAGGAAAATAGCAAATCCAGAAACGTAGAGGAGAAATAGTTAGCACTACATGTTATTATGAGGTAAAAATAAAAACCACCAAAAGTTCATGAGCTTCATGCTTAATATTTCTTTAATTTATTTTGAGTTGTTTCAAAAGGTAGGGAGGAGAAACAAGAACAAAACACAAGCCACAGTGCTCTGGGACACATCAGACTAGAATATTTCTGAAAGGACTAATACAAAGCTAGGTACCAAAAGAAGGGTGTCCTTGCTGCAAGAATGTATGCTGGTTAAAATAAATTAATAAATCAAGTGCTTTGAACTAAGAGCCAAGCTGTCTCATTCAAAGTAGGAATACCTGTCCCCTCCTGTGACACCTCCTCCCACACCATTCTGGCATGTTTGGTGCAGGCCAGGAGTTCCCAGGACCATAGGATTTCTCCATCTCCATCCCAAGATCACTTGTAAGCCCTTCAGTTGTCCACATCTTTCCCAAAAAATGGGATGGTACTCAACGAAGAAAGCAGTGCTGGTCTAGCTTGGATTTTCAGTCTTTCAGATGGGAATAATGTGATTACAGATTATAGTGACTAAAGTAGCAATCTTGGGTAACAGATATAACTAAAATTAAAATGCTGTTGGTATTTCAGAGAACAATTTAAATGAGGTAAGGTAGCATGCTGAAGATATGAATCCTAATAAATAAAGCTATTATTTTTTCATCAGTATTCATGCAAGATCTAATTATACTTGGGGCTAGAAATTTTTAAAAAGAAACAAAAGAGTAACATCACCATACTGTAACAAGATATTTCTCATAATCAAAATTTCCTTTTTACTTTATGAGAAATATGGCAAGCTAATTTCTAAATGGAATATTCCCTCATGTATTTATGTTGACTGGCATATTTAAACAGCTGGTTTGCTGAATACTATTTTAAAACTTCCTTTTTATTTAGTTTCTCTGCTGTTACTTTCCATTGTGTGGCACACAAGCTTGTCTCAGCCATTCCTGTATGCCACTCCGCCTAGTGGATGGAGGGACTATAACCACACAAAATGTACAATTTAATCTTATCTTAGATTTTTAACTGCATGATTACAAGGCTTCCCTGATTACACTGTTCAGATAAAACTATTAGCAATACCAAAGTTCTATTTGCTTTAAGGCAAAGGCTGCCTTTAATCAAATTATGTTATAGTTTTATAGGAATAGAATCTGGTCACTGCAGCACTAAGTTTGAAATGTCAGGGTTTACCTACAGCAGGTATTATAAAAAAAAAAAAACGACATTGCCAATTTTATCATTCATGCATTTTCACGTATCTAGAATAATATTATATAATGATTTAATCCCAGGTAAATTAGGGATTAACCAGAGTTTAACCAGAGCTAGGGTACGTATCCAGAAGACCTTTTATAGTTCCTGCTCAAGTCAATGGGCCAGTCCTCTGCATGCAGGTGGTGCAAGCACTATTGGAAGGTGGGATGGAAAAATGCCTCAGTAAGTCCACATGCTCACCTGACAGATGATAGTTATCTCTCAGGAAAGGGCATGGAGCAAGTAATGTGGTGGCTGGCTCCAGCAACACAGGCTTATGTTCACCGAAACCTGAGGAGCCTGAAAGGATAGACCCTTTCAGAAGGAAAGATGTGTGACTTTTCCAAATACAAAAATTCAGCCTCATATCACACATAGATCTGACAGGCATCCAGACAATGGCAGAGTGTTACCTGACTTAAATGAGTTTGTAAGACTGGGGACTCAACTATCTGACTTGCTCCATCATTAACTGATAAATAAATTCTACTCAATTGTGTTCAAGGTAGGTACTTGATTCAGTACCTATCTTGATTCCAGATAGGTTCAAGATTCAGTACTTCAAGATGGGAAGAAGGAAAACCAAGTTCATAATTAATGTGGTCAAGCTAGCACAAATCGCAAGTCAGTGGCCAACAAGGACCTATGACTTAAACATCTCCTCTCATCAAGTAAATGCTTTGCTGGAAGAGTTAGTAAAAAGCACACTCCTTGACTTATTCCCTCAGCTGCCAAGTTTGACAACACCAAATGTATCTTCCCCACTGTCTCTAATTTTCTTCGTTCTGGAGACACTGAACACAAGAAGCCCTGGCTGTCAACAGCCTGATCTCACTAGTGCCTGCACCACTCCCAAGCACTGGATGCATCCATGTTCAATCCCCACACTTCTTACATGCAAGGTGGCAAGGTGGTGGGACCAGGAGCCCAGGCCCTTGACATAACTAGCCCAGCTCCCTGGAGTGGGTCTGCCTCCCTCCTTCTGAATTCTTTGTTGCTATTTCTCTTCAGTTTCCCCTGGGCAGACGAGAGACCTGCTTTGATGCATACCACAGTGTACTTCACATACATCCTGAAATTAAATACAGTCCTAACCCAAGATTTTCTGGCAGTTTCAGCAAATGCTCTCGCATCTGATTACTCCTCCATGAGCAGAGGAGCTTCAGCTAGTACTCCCTGGAAGCAATCAGAAGAGGATAGTAAGACCAAGGTGCAAGCCTGGCAATAAAAGTACTACAAACATCTGGAAATACAGAGCTCCATGGTTTAACCCACTGGTCTTGCCACTCAGGTGAAGGTCGTTCTGCACCCTCCTCTTCTGATGCCACAAGGTCAGGGAGAAAGCACGGGAGAGTGGCACAGGACAGCATCGGCACACACCAGGTCCCTGACAGATTCCTGCCTGCAGCTGCCCACATACATCCTAATCCCCTTTTTGGCAGCTGCATAGCCTGCACAGATAGCACCAACCAAATTCAAGCACTTTTGCTCAAGCTGAAAGACAGCTTTACCCTCTGCTGACAGAGCACTTAGACATCTATAGTCAGTGTCAGCTTCCCACAGGCTGGGACCTCCTCAGACTGAGCTTAAACTGGAGCTGCAATCCCGTTAGGAATAAAGCCCTTGGGTGAAAACACGCGTGCCATTTCTCTGAAGCGCAGCATTTTGGTTCTCAGGATTATCTAGGCGTGCTGGGGTGTTACCCCTTTCCTGCAGCACTTGCTCCCGCAGGCGTCTCTGAGAAGGGATGCAATGACCAGCGGGGGCTGCTCCGGGCTGCCGGGCCCGCGCGGGCAGAGGCGGCTCGCACCCCTCGCCTTCCCCACAGCGGCCCCGCCGCCG